>KE150706.1:207205-235931 GCA_000411095.1 Aethionema arabicum
TAATTCATATTTTCGTTTATTAATCTCACTCCTAAAATTTTAATTAAAAAATGAGAAACAATAACTTTTTTTATGCTACTTCGAACTTGAGCTGTTTTTTTGGCCGAGCATGAACCAGAGGATGAACTACAACATTTGGTATTTGTAACTAACACCAAATCCACGATCCAGGAGAAGAAACTAGCAAATCTAATTGCTTTAGAAATTGATATACTACAATGGCAATTCTAGAAGATATCAGTTTCATCAAGACCCACAAATTTAACTAACACTACCAAGTGACAAGCGAAGAGCCAAGAACAATATTACCCTAACAAATCGCAAGGCTGAATTTGAAATCTTGGATAAACTTCTTAAGCAAAGCTATAGAAACTAAGCATCAATACCCTTTTCAGGTTTTTTACTTTTCTAAGATTTGACAAAACAAAAGTGTTTGAAGAGCTTACATTCAGCTGCTGTAAACACTCCTTGTATCGTTTAGTGTTTGTCTGCAATGGTGGCATTGATATATCCCCTGCAAACCTGCAATACTTACACGAACTAAAACCTCACGAAACAAACAAGCAGAAGAACCCTAAAGAGATGTTGCAGTTGCACCATCACAATCACATGAATTTAACATCAGAATTCTCAATCTCACAAGACCTCTTGAAGGGACCTCAGATTTTTATTGATCACAAGTCATAAACAGAGAAGCAGAGGATTGCACATCCTCAAATTTAAGATTCACAATGATCATTTTTAAGGTTGAATCCAACAGCAGAAATTCAATTCCAGATAGAAAAGAAGAGGGTTCAAATCAAAGAGGCAGTAAAAGAAAAGATGCAGAAGAAAAACGGAAACCAGATCCAGGAAAAAAACCCTAAACTCATTTGGAGAAACCACCACGCTTCTGATAGCTAGCGACTTCACCGTCATTAGGGAAAAATCCCATAAGTCTACCAGCTGAGTTCTGATATGCGTACATGAAACCCCCCATGAGACCGATCAATCCCCCCGTAACCATTGAAGGTCCCTTAATACCAGGCTTAATTCCTACAGATCGCCAATCCAAAATCCAATGAGGACAAATTGACTAACACAATCGAAATTTCAACAAGGATAAAGAGAAAGAGAGAGGGATGGACCAGATAGATAGCCGACGGTGACGGAGATTCCGGTGATTGTGGAGAATCTGAAGTAATCGAGGGTGCTAAAGTTGCCGACGACCTTAGTGAAAGCAGGATTGCGATCAACGACAGGGTATTGAGGCTTCTCCAAGGCAGTAATGTCAGTATTCATCTTCGATTTCGACTCCGATGAGACTCTCTTCTCTGTGTTTCGATTCGATTAGATTCTTGTTGAGCGATTCCTCTCTCTCTCTCTAGGGTAATCTCAACTTCTTCAAAACCAGAAACCAAAAGCCTCCACTTTAGCTAGAGGGTTTTGACTGTATCGTACACCCTCTCTTTCATTTAGAAGCTTCTCTTCTCACCAATTATTCGCTTGTTGGACCCAACTGGTTTCAACAGGGCCCAATTTTGTAGAACATATGTTGGTCAGAAATATCAAAACGAACGCTCTCCTTATTTAAAATTTATGATCGTTATCATTTTAATTTTCAAATTTATGATCGTTATCTTTTAATTTTAAGGGAAAATGTAAAAAATATGTTACTAACGTTGTTAATTCTTAACGTGCAAATTGTAGTAAAATAAAGTCTCATTTTTTTTTTCATATATTACGAATTAGTGTTTACAATGTTAAATTCATTAAATCTTTTTGTCAAATTTCGTCGTCTTGTAGCTAATTTATCAATTTTGCTGTTTATTTATAATTCTAGTTTAATGTCCTGAACTCTAACTCAACATATTTAAAAAATTTGATGTTTTCTTTGGTTACATTTTACAAATTTAAATAAAATATTAGTTTAACACTTGAAGATAGTCATAAATTTTTTGTTATTTTGTCTAATATTAAACATACAAAAAGTCCAATATATAAAGAACAAGAAGTTAACTTGATTTTAATGATTTTTTTTTTATGTTGTGTTGTGCTCTTATCCAAGATTTATATAAATGATCAAAAGTTAACAAACAAAAGAAATTACATAGTAATTAATTACCAATTATTTTGTTAAATTAGTAGGGATTTCATCATCATTATAATCATATATAATCAAAACCGGATATTAATATTCATTTAATATATATGATCACATTTGAACCATACACATCATCATCACTACTTAACAAAAAGAAAAGATCATATCGACCAAAAAAAGGTTATACACATACATATTTTATGAATAAAAGAAACATATCCATGGACCAACAAGGACATAATAATCAAAAAAACTAAAGATGCAGAGAAGTATCAACGTCGTCGTATCGATCAAATCCACCAATCATCATCTTATCTTCTTTATTAGGCCAATGATGACAAAAGCTTGACGTGTCAATAGAAGTAGGTCGTAAAGAAAGTGAGAGAAGATGTGAAGATGATGATGATGATGATAATGATGATGATGATGGTGGAGAATTCAATGGTAGAAACTGAAAGAATCCAAGACTAGTGGTGGTGCTTGGATCTATGTAATGATGATGATGATGATATGGTTTAGGGTTAAGAAGGTCATGTTGAGCTCTCATTTCTCGAGCTTTTTGAAGATTTTTGAATCTTTCTTGAAGTAAAACAATGGATGATGATGATGATGATGATGATGATTTGATTACCATTTGGTCCTTTAGTTCTCTTGCCATATGAGAAGTGTGAGGGAAATTAAAGCGGACATGTTTACGTGTGGTGTGTCTAGTGTTATATATATGTGGGGGAATAATTAAAATTAAGGATTTAATAAATTTTAATATTATTTAAATTGCATGAGAATTGAAATATGAATAATAAAAGAGAAAATAATAAATCAAAAGGGTTGTTGAGTAGTTCGATGAAATTCTCTAAAGGAAGAGAATCAGGAGGAAAGTTAGAAGAAAACAAAGGGAAAGTGGCAAAAGGGACAATCTAAGGATTGTAAAAAGAGAATGTATAATGTGTGAGTGGGAGATTTTTTTTAAAAAAAATTTGTAAAGAATTTTAAAATAAATATATTATTTATAAATGTATTGTTTTAATGTTAACGACTCGAGTTCAAATCTCACTTAGAAAGGAATGATTTTATTTTTGAGTTAAACCATATGATTTTTTTTTTGGGTATTGAAAATAATACAATACAAATAACTTATGTTAAATTACATTTTGGTTATGATCGAATGATTTTATGTGAAACCAAAATGTACTTTTGTTATTTGTATAGTCTAGATAATTTTAAATATTTTTGATAGTTTTTGTTTATTTCGGTGTTGAATAATTTGGATAATTCATCAAATAAATAATAGTTATTTTCGATTTAATTTTAGTTTAAATCATTTAATATTAATAAATATCATACATTTAGTTATATTAAATATATATTGTTATTATATATTTAAGTTGAAATATTAAAAGTCAATATTGTACATAAATTTAGTTTCGTTTCGGGTTTAGTCTAAAACTATAATTCCCGTTCACGTTTACATAAGAAATTACGAATTTAATATATTGAATTACAAAAAAAAAAAATTTAAATAAAATGTTGGGCAAAGTAGAAAAAGGTTAAGAAGAAAATGACAAAAGGGATGTTTGAAGGGAAGCACATGGATTGGTTTGTTTGGATCATTGTATATATATTTATTTTAATTTAATTAAACCCTTTTTCTCTATATTTTCATGCTCCCCCACTTCGCCATCTTTTTTTAAAAAAATCTTTATACTTTAAAATAAAACTTTAATTTGAAAACTTACATAAAATATCATTGTCTTGTCAATGTTTGAATTTCTCAAGTACAAAATCAACTTGGCATATACACATATATACTCTCTATGCAAAGACAATGCATAATTAGCCACACTAATTTCATTTCCCTCTTTTTTATTTTTATTTATATAATAAAATTAGTTTTTTTGTTTAATTTAATTAAAAAAAGTGAAGAGACAAAAGGGTTTAGGAGAGATTTTGGTGGCTTGGGAGAAGGTGAAATGGAGCCACTTCTTTGTCTCTACATCAAATCTTCTTCCTCGGTGGAATTTTAATTAAAGTTAAACTAATTAATTATGAAATTAAAAAAAAAAGCTAAAAAACACTCTAAAGAAGAGTGTCAAAAGTTGTTAATGCTTTCTATAAATTAGTTGATCCAACTTTTTTATTTTAACTTCTTTTCATTGGCAAATAGTACGGTACATGTTTATACTTAATGTATATATTATTGTATTGATATAGAAAGACAAAAGGAGTTAAACGAGAAGAGAATAATGATATCATCACCATATACACACATATATAATATTATACTTATAAATATATAATATAAGATATGTTTTGATTGATAAATAATTGTCCCTCAAGAGTCAAGACATTCTCTCTCGATCTCTCCATTTTTTTTTCTCGATCAAAATGATATATTCTACACTCTCCCATTATTATTGGCACACAAAATAAAACTTAATGCATACATATCATTAGAAATTTAATGTAGCAAAAGCAACTACAATAGTCATTTGTTCTCATTTTTTCTTTTCAAATTTAAAAAAATTGAAAAATTGTGCTCCAATAATTCTTCATTTGTTGCTTTCCAAATTTGAAAAATATTCATTTCTTCAAAAAAATTACAAATGTGAAAAATATTCATTTCTTCAAAAAAAATTACCCATATTTTTCAAATTTGAAAAGTAAAATTCTTTTAACAAAATAAAATTAAAGAAAGTAGAATTTAATTTTGAAAGAAAACAAAATTACCATTAAAGATGATATTTTTGGTTTTTGTCATCAAATTAAAGAAAATCTTCATATCTTAAAGAAAAAGTTTTAAAAAACTATTGAAAATGTTTTACTATTAAATTAGTTGTCTCATAAACCATAACAAATCTTGATTTCAATATCTAAATTTCTATTAGATCAAATGAATGAAGGTACTGAGAAACAATGATTCTATAAACTTTTTTTAGTCTACAATTCTTAGTAGCACAATCTTGATAGATTATTTTATTCGTATATATGTATAATGATATCTATTACATTGAAAAAACTGATTGTAACGATGATCTCATACAAAAGTAATAGATAAAAATGAATGAGTAGTGGTCCAAAAGACAATAAATCATTAGTTTGATTTTTTATTTGTAGATAACATTTTTGTAATATATCAATCCTAACTCATATAACTTGATTTGTAACCATGATCTCATGCAAAAATAATAGATAAAAACCAAAGAATGGTGGTCCATATAAACAATAACACAATTCATAAAGCTTCATAGTACATCAATCTTATACAGTGACATAACAAAACAATTTAACTATACAAGAAAAATATATGTCACTTTATACATTTTAAATTAGCTAGTATGAAATTACACAAGCCATGATTAAAAAATAAATAAAATAAAAAGAGGGTAAAAATATTAATAGGGATTAGAGAGGGGGCGGTATAGGTAGAAAAAAAAAGATAGAATTGTGCAAGGAACAAAAGTATGAAAGGCACATCAAAAGTGGTGGGAACAAATGTTTTTTGTCTCTAAGTAAATGGAATTTAATGGCATGCTTACACCAAAGCTGAAGATGCTATAACAACAATAACGTACGTTTTTTTTATTACCTTTTTTTTTATTGATCTATGTGAATTTTTTGATCATGATGATAAAATTAAAACTAATTAGATTAACATTTAATTTAATAATTAAGTGGGATGATAAAGACAAAACATATAATGTCTTGTAGATTAGTTGAGTAAGTGTGAGTGAGTGACTGCCTCGTTCTTCTACTCCCATTATAACCACTCCCACGTAAAAAATTATATAATGATTTATTCAATTTTAATTATTTAAATTAAATTTCATTTAATGGGCTGGATCTTTAGACATAGGCCCAATGGACCCGGCCCCTTTCAATAGCGAGTTCATTTTTTAATTTTTATTAGTAAGGGATTCATTTTTTGTCATGTTAACGAAAAGAGTCATACTTTTCTTTATTTGCAATATAGTCCAGTCTCTATTGTATTGAACTATTCCCCCTTTGGAGGATTGAATTGCAGGGAATCGACGACGGATAGTGTAAGTTCCGATTCTCCACAGAATTCGAGAGGATTTTGCTCTATCTTCGTTCGAATAAATCTTTGTGGAATCTAGATCAGATGATGTGTTTGGAATCTAATTAGGGTTTATATTTTGTACATTTTGAATCTAAGGTGGATTGATTGTGTTTAGAATATTCGTTAGGGTATTGATTGAATTTTGTTCGATTTTGGATTTAGCGGATTGGTATCTTATATCGATCAGTGATCATCGGCGATAAGGAGAAGCGCCATGGATGGAGAGAATTTGATGGTACACCGCGGCTTTCTGGCTGCTCCTCTGACCTTCTTCGTTGTTGTTGCCTTTCATTTGTCTTCCAAGTGGCTCGATCAAATGAAGAAGGTAATAATATAATACCTTTTGGTGTTTACGTTTCACAATGGTATGTGCCTTCTGCTGATTTTCTTCAAACGTCTCTGAAATTTCGCCAGAAGGGGACGAGGGATACTAGAGAAGGCGATTTGCGATCAGAGATTAAGGAGCTTTTAAGAGAGGCCAGTGCATTGTCTCGGTAAGCTATTTGTTGTTATCAGATTTATCAAGATTTTGATAATGAATCCATTAACACTGATGTGGGATCTCGTGTTACTCTTGTTTTGCTCTGTTGATTAAAGACCGGGAACATTCTGTTGATCAGAGATTATATGGTTCTCTTGTAGGCCAGCCACATTTGCTCAAGCTGCGAAACTCAGGCGGACGGCAGCTACTAAGGAAAAAGAACTTGCAAAATGTGAGTATTGCCTGCACTCGTGACATCTTAGCTATTTGCCCACTGAACATTGATTCATTGCTTAATGAGAGTACAGTCTTTTGGGATTCAGAAATCTGATACAATAGTTAGCTATAGAAATGAATAGGATTGGTAACAAATATACCCACCAGAACATTGCATGAAGCATAGGTATATAACTGTAAATATTGAAATTCAGATATGGAGCAACATAACCAAGAAATCAAGCTCTCATACGATCTATATGGACAGGTTCTGCTTATTTCAAAGGTATACTTAAGTTGTCTATGAAGCTTTCTTCATTGATATGATTGAGTTCTGCTAAGGCTTTTCATTCATTGCGTCTAGGTTGTTATATATCTATCCTTGGTTTTTTGGTATTGGAGAACTCCTATTGCGGTTATCGCTAAGCAACTTGTTCAACCCTTTGGTTAGTAAATTACTTCCACCGGTTATATAGCTTCTATTTCACTGTCATATAAAGTTGATACAATATCGGTTACACTGTATCTCCTCCTTCTCAGGGACTTTGCTATCTTGGGGAACAGGAGGTCACGTGACAGGCCATGTCATGGTAAGTTCCTTCTTGCTTAGCTTCTAAACTCTCTCTTTCCTCTGTACTTGTGCTGCAAAAGTCAAATGAAAAAATGGTGGTTGGGTTAGAAAGTAGTTAATTTTTGGTGAAATTGCAGGTTGGGATCATACCATGGCTGATACTCTCAACAAGAGTGAGCAAATACGTGTGTAAATTCGTGGAGTTCTAAATCACAAAACCGGAGGTTAACGTTTTGACTTTTAAAACTTCTAGCCTTTTAGTTACACTTGTAGCAGAATTGTTGCTTCTTATGATAATCCCCACTTATGTCTGAAACCACTTTTATCAATTTTTGTACATTATATGAAATCTTTATCTCCCAGGCTTTGTTGGTTAAAACGAGGGATTACGTTGAAACGCCCCTATTNCCCAATTTCTTATAATTTGGTTTTTTGCTAGCTTTTAATTTGGTTTTTTAAACTCCAATTTTTCAAAATCCAGCTTTTTCTAGCTTTCTCCGTTTTTGCGAAAAAAATAAACTTACTTTAAAAACTCTCAACGTAACCACAAACACTGTTAATTCAGCTGTCACCACCATATCTAACGTGTTAATCTCTACAATCCCATCTCGAGTTTTAAATATATATTTTTATGCTCGGTTTTTCACACTCAAATACCAATTTCTAAGCGAAAATCTTGATTTTTTTATTCACCATCACAA
The DNA here is from genome assembly GCA_000411095.1 of Aethionema arabicum. NCBI lineage: Eukaryota > Viridiplantae > Streptophyta > Magnoliopsida > Brassicales > Brassicaceae > Aethionema > Aethionema arabicum. Next base: position 215,336 of record KE150706.1, read on the forward strand.
CAAATAAATATCTTGTAAAGTTTCTAGGACGATAATTTTTTTTCACAAAAACAAAGAAAAAAACGAATTTTGGAAGGTTGAGTTCAGAGTTGGGCTGTGCACTGTTCTGCATATTCTTACGAGGAGCCCAATAGTACAAGAACACAACAAAAGCAGCATCTTGTCTTTTGTCTCTTCTAGGCATGTGAATATGCATTAAAAAAAAATAGGAAAAAAACGAGCAGAATCTGAGGAATCACACCAATTTCAAGGTGTTGAATTGTTTTTTTTTTCAAAAAAGGTGTTGAATTGTTTAATCTCAAACACTTTAATGAGAGATGTAGAGCGTCCATCTACCAACATTAATGGTTTATTGCTATTTAAATTAATATGATTCATTAAGGCAATATCGTAAACGTGTCACATCAATTATCAACCCACAACACCACTCCACTCGCACGACATTTCACAACTACGTCTCTAAAACCCATCATGACATTAATAAAACACACACATATGCTGCAATTTCATTGGTTTTTTGGGTATTTATTATTTTTAAGAGGTAATGAGATTTATTATTAAATAAAGATGAAGAAGAAGAAATGGTGTTCATTTATTAGTGTAAGTTTTTGCGTGTGGGGGATACAATTAATGGAGCTATGATTATAAATTAATCCTATAGATGACTATGATAAATCACTTTCGTATAAATAAAGGGTCCATTTAATGATAGTTTAATTATAATTTTAAAAAATTGGTAATTTAATGCTTCTCAAAATTTGTGGAAGAGTGGAATGGGCAATGGGGTTGTGGTATGGACCCTATAATATGGTATGGTATGTAACGGTACGACATTAAAATATCACAAATTAAATTATCAAATCATGGTTTATAATGATTTCACAATCAGTCTTTTTTTGTTTTCTTGGACATGAATAATATAGAAGATTTCATATAATCTATGAAAATAATTTATTTTGAAGATTAAATTGTAGAATTGACTGATTTAGTATTTTGTAATACATACTAAAGATTAAAATCATTACTATAAACATATGAGAACTATTAAAAAAACAATTATATATAAATATTTTTGAAGAGAAAACTTTAAATGGATATGGGTGGCTTAAATGAGATGTTGCAAAAAAAATCCCAAAAATAAATTGAAATCACAAATAAAATTGAGTAATTGTATTACTTTTTCACAAACATTATATAAAAATAATATTTATAATTTAGGATATATGAAACAATATAGAAACAACAATATCTTCCAAAACTATTACAAAACTACTAAAAAGATCTTACAAAAACAAGATAAACTATAGAATCAATATACAGAAAATAAAATACATATAGAAAACAATATACACATAGAAAGAATATCATAACATAAAAAAAATAATGTCCAAACAAACAAAAACTTATTATTATTATAACATTGCATTTATGACTTTTTTTTCCGTTACTATATTAATAAGTTCAAACCTATTATATAAATAATTACACAAAAATTCCTAATTAAGTTTTTTTAAGCCAATTGTAACTTCTCTTCCTCTCTCTATATATTACACTCTGCAAATTTTTCATAAAAGAGTAAAAGTAAAAAAGAAAAAAGAAAAAAATCTCTTTTTTTTTTCTCTCTCTCGTAACTGGGTTACGCGTATTGTTGATTTTAAGGGTATAAAATGAGTTATTTGGGGGTAGGGATCAGTCCTGGAGCTGTTGTTGCTAACCAAGGAACAAATATGAAATCGATTGATCGGAAACTCAGATTAACGGAGCTTCTTTTGAGATTTTCAGTATGTGCTTTAGCTCTTCTCGCGCTTTTCCTCGTTGTTACAGATTCTGAGGCTAAGATAGTCTTCCATATTCATAAGACAGCTAAGTATACTGACATGAAATCGTTTGTGTAAGCTTTCTTTAAACCCTTGCTGATGATAAATTGATAAATTTGGTAGCTTTAGTGAGAAATTTCTTGTGGGTGTAGGTTCTTGGTGATTGCAAATGGTGTAGCCGCGGCTTATTCTTTGTTGCAGGCTCTTCGTTGCGTTGTGGGTGTTGTTAAAGGTAGCGTCTTGTTTAGTAAACCCCTCGCTTGGGCCATTTTCTCTGGTGATCAGGTCAGGCTTTCTCTCTGTTTGCTTAGTTTAAAGGCTAAATTTGATCTCTGAACTCTGAAATCGTGTGAAATCTTGAGTCTAGAATGTTCTCCATTGCTGAAATTGCAGATTTAGCTTTGAAATCTGTTGTTTTTTTTGAAATCTTTACATGGTAAGCACTGAGTACAAGTTAGAATAAAGTACTGTTCTTGATTTGCTGAAAACTGCACTTTAGTTTGACGCATTTAATTTGTTAGGTAAAGTGAAGTTATTTAAGGGTTTTAAAACGTTTCTTGTTAGTTTTTGAAATGAATCTTGTAAGAAGAATTTGATGAAGCATAAGCACATGATTTAGGTGTTTAGCATTTAAGAAGAACACACCTAAAAAACCCCTCTTTTTTCTAGGTTACATTAATGAAACATTTGCTTGGATTTTGAAGTTTGATGGGATTGTTGTTGTGTGTAATGAGCAGGTGATAGCTTACATGTGTGTTGCAGCTATAGCAGCTGCAGCACAATCTGGTCAATTTGCAAAGCTTGGTGAGCCAGAGCTGCAATGGATTTCTCTGTGCAATTATTATGGCAAGTTCTGTAATCAGATAACTGAAGGAGTTGCGAGTGCAGTGGTTGCGAGTTTAGGAATGGTTATGATCTCTGGGATCTCTGCGTTTAGTCTCTTTCGATTGTATGGTGGAAGTGGTAAAGCCAGGCAAAACTCGCAATGGTGAAATCAGTACTTGTGTGTTTGGAGTTGTGTTGTGGTGTAATAAGAAGAGTGAAAGTGTTAGGATTTTTTTTAATGTTTATGTGTGTTGTTGAGATTGTGTTTGATGTGTAAACTCAAGTGTTGTGTTGTGTTGTTTACAAGAACTGGTTTGCTGTGATCAATTCAAAACTGTGTTTTTAGGATTTGCAAATTTGTTGTGTTGGAGGATTTGTGTTAGAGGATTATGTTTAAAAAATTAAAACAGGGTAAAAAAAATATTAAAGCATGAATTTTTTAACTTTATATTCTAATTTTTGATAATATGATTTTTTAGACTATTTTTTAATAATAAGATTTTTGTAAACTTGTGTTAAATAAACTTTAAATCGAAATTTAAAATATAAGTTTAACAATTTTAATCAACGTAATCTTCAGTTTATAGTTTAATTTTGAATCTTTCGGTTATTAAAATTAGGAAATAAAAAAATTTGATTCCAATTTCCAAATTATAATATTATATTTTATATACTTCTAACAAAGGTAATATTAATTTTTTTCACTAGAGGTAATATTATTTTGAAGAGGAAAAAAAAGGTAATATTACTATTTCTTCGGTTCAACTAAACTATACCGGGAAAAACCTAATTAGAAACCGTATATAAATTTTTTTTTACATCTTGTTTGATTATCGAAATCCAAGAGTTTTGACTTGCAACGACGTCGTTTTGGAGATAGTCTCATCTTCTCCGCCACGATTCCTTTTCCGACGCCGCCTTTGAATTCTCATCACAGCAAATTATCACAAGCCCTAATCTTCGCCCCCTTTGAATTAGTGTTCTGCTTATTAATCCGCCTCCAAACTTAGCAACTTTTCTCTAGGGTTTCGTGATTTGTTTCTGGAATTGGTAGTTTCGATTAGAAAACGAGCAGCTATGTCGGAGAAATTCTCACCGACTTTGAGACTCGGAGATCTCAGCGATTACATTGCTCCATCTCAAGCTTGTGTTATATCTCTCAAGGGTACAAAACCCATCGAAAAGAAGCCTGATCGACCCCAGGTTCGAATTCCAGTATTTTCCCACAATTTATTTTGTTTTCTTCTTGAATTTCATTGATTCTTCAAGTAACTCCTTCAATTCTAACACAATCAGTCTGATCATCACTTTTTGTTTTGGTTTTGTAAGGTTATGATTAACCCCATAAAAGAGACCGAACCAGTCAAAATTTCTCTCAAGGACTGCTTAGCTTGCAGGTAAGTTTCTCCCTTCAAAATCCAGTGAACCTAACTTTTAATCGTATTGAACAATTTTCCATCTAAAATCCAGTGGTTGCGTCACATCAGCAGAGACAGTTATGCTGGAGAAGCAAAGTTTAGATGAGTTTCTCTCTGCCCTTAGCAATGGCAAAGATGTGATCATATCAATTTCACCACAATCTAGAGCCTCCCTTGCAGTTCACTATAACATCTCTCCTCTTCAGATTTTCAAGAAACTAACTACGTTTTTCAAGTCTTTGGGAGTTAAAGCTGTGTTTGATACAAGCTGCAGCAGAGATTTGACACTTATTGAAGCTTGTAACGAGTTTGTAACTCGTTACAAGCAAGCTAATTCTGAAGATAGTGAAAACTCTAACTCCTCTCTTCCTGTACTTTCATCTGCTTGTCCTGGTAACTTTCACTAGCTTGACTTAATTTAAATCTTCCTGGTCAGATGATCTGAAAGTGTTGTATTGAATCAAAGGTTGGATATGTTACGCCGAAAAGCAGCTTGGATCATATGTTCTTCCTTATGTATCTTCTGTTAAGAGTCCTCAACAAACGATTGGAGCTGCAATCAAGCATCATCTGTGTCAAGCATTAGGACTCAGGTATTGTGTTAATCTTTGGTTTTCCTGTGTTAAATTGCTGGATTCAGTGATGATAATGACATGGAATTAGGTTAAAGGAAGTGTACCATGTGACTGTGATGCCATGTTACGATAAGAAGCTTGAGGCAGCAAGAGATGATTTTGTCTTTGAAGATGAAAACGGAGACCTGAAGCTGACTGAGGTTGATTCTGTACTGACAACTGGAGAAATCTTGGATTTGATAAAGGTGATAAGAGATTAATCACTGTTTTCTTCATGGTGTTGCTTCCTTTTCTGAATTTTCTGTGTGTTTGTAGTTGAAAGGAGTTGATTTCAAGGGCTTGGAGGAGTCTGAGCTTGATAGATTGTAAGAATCTTGATCTGTGTGATGATTTTCATTGTTTTAAACGTTGAAACTGAAGTGAATCTGTTGCAGGCTGACGAATGTTACTGAGGAAGGACATCTTTATGGTGTAGCTGGAAGTTCTGGTGGCTATGCAGAAACAGTATTCAGACATGCTGCAAAGGTTTTATTCGGACAAACAATTGCAGGCCCTCTTGAGTTCAAAACTCTTAGAAATTCTGATTTTCGTGAAGTAACTCTTCAAGTAAGTTTCTTGATAACAGTTTCTTGATGTTTCTTTCTCATTGATTCGTTTGTCCTCATCTTCGTATGTTCTTTATCTGTTTGGTTGAAGTTGGAAGGTGAAACAGTGTTGAAATTCGCCTTGTGTTACGGTTTCCGGAATCTTCAAAATGTTGTTCGGAGAATCAAAACAGGCAAATGTGAATATCAGTTCGTTGAGATTATGGCATGCCCTTCAGGTTCATCTTCTACTTAGCAAAACCCTATTTGAAAAGCACCCATCTTTGCTTATTGATTCCCCAATATTCTGATCTAAACAGGTTGCTTGAATGGTGGTGGTCAGATCAAGCCAAAGATTGGTCAGTCTCAGAAAGAACTGATCCAGTCACTGGAAGCTACTTATATGAATGATGTAAGATTCCCTGCATTTCTAAGTCTCTAATCAGTCAATAAGCTGATGCTAACTATATTCTAACTTTTTTGAATCCAGACTGAGATTGCAGATCCATACCAGAATCCAATAGCTAAGAGATTATACAAGGAGTGGCTTAACGAACCTGGTTCAAATAAAGCGAAGAAGTACCTGCATACACAGTACCATCCAGTCGTTAAAAGCGTTACCTCACAGCTCAACAATTGGTAGGCAAACCGGAGAAATCAGAGATTTTGACCGAGAAGAGAGCAAAGACGTTCTCGTATCTTGATTTTACAGCATTTATTGACTGTATATATAGGAGATCCACGACCAAAACTCTGTTTAAGTCTGCAGGTTAAGATTATATGTATAAAACAAAACTCAGTTTGACATTAAAGTACACTTAAACGCTCCTGTTGTGGAGGGAGTTTACTTGTTTGCTAATCATTGTACTATGATTCGCGAGTTTATTGAGCGAAAGATGCTACAAGCTTGTCCTTTAACTGTTCAGCAGTGAAGCCAGCTTGAGGCCTTACAGTGAATGTATGAACCACACCATCCTCTGTTACAGCCACGTTAGCATCATGAGGTGTGAGCTCATGTTCCCTAAACGTTTGTATCACGCTCGAAACAGGATGAGTTTCCAATGGACAGCTTAGCCTCACTATTCCATCCTCATGGCGTTGTTGAAAATCAATGTCTGCTGGAGTTATCTGATTGCTTTCCCTTCTGCTCATTATTTGCTTCTCCGTTTCATAAACCCTGATTTTCTTCTGCATATCAGTTATATATGTGATTGCATCTGCAAGAAGTGAAGCTTTGTCCATCTTTGAGATGTTGGGAACCACAGCTCTTAAAGCGTAGAATCTCTGGTTAAGCTTTTCTCTTCTTTGTCGTTCTGCTTCCACATGGTTTAGAGCTTCTTCTCTTCCGTTTGCTGGTTTTCTTCCTCTTTTCCTTGGCTTCTGCTCATCGGTTAGATATAGTGCCTCATCTTTCCCTTGCTCGTAACCATAGACTTGATTAGATCCTCCAATAGCTTGTACATCATATGATTCCAAGGAAAAGCCTGTGTCATCCTCCATTTTTGGGGAGAAATTTATGCTCATAGATCGTGGTTTTGACCCACCATTACCAAGACTCAGTTGTCGACCAAAGATTTTTGGAGCTTCTTTGGCTTGAACAAAGTCGGATCCACCAAACACTGCTTTCACCATCTCAATCACACTCTTATCTTCTGGAATTTGTCTAAGGGAACCAAGCTCCACAACTCCAGAATTCACTGGTACAGATAATACAGTTTGGAATCCAGCTGATCTACCTAAGAAAGACCTAACTCTGTAATAACTTAAGCAGCTAGGTAAATCCGCCGCCCAGAGCGGCTTCCCTGAAACATAAGTCCCGGCTGGACCGTACTTAGAGGTATCACACCTGAAGGAAAAGTACATAGAAGCGAGATGAAACATCTCAAGATCACTCAAAGGTCCTGATTTAGGTAGACGATGTTCCTCATCTGAACCTACAAATGACAAATGAAGCTTCTGAAGCACACGCCTCTTTGTCTCATCTAGCTTTGAACTATCCTCTCCTGAAATCCCCTTTTTGACCTTAGGGAGACGGCAATGGCCGTCTCCCCAAATCAAGACACAGCCATCGGAGCTGTTAACGTTGGAAGCTAGCCAGAAAATGGCGTAATCCCATTCAGAACCTTCAACAAGGTGACGTAACCCTTGCTGCAGATTAGGATCACTTAGCGGCGGGACTAATTTAGTCAGGACAGAATTAGAAGCCGAGGAAATGAAGAAATCGCAGGCTTCCGAGCCTATGGTGGATTCAACCATCACCCGATCATCCTGATTTTCCCAAAACTTGAGGCCCATTTCTCTTTGCTCGAAATTGCTCTAGCTCCTGAACTCAGATCTGCTTTACCTAAAAACCAAAAATAACGCATAAGGCCAAACAAAAGTTAAGAGAATACCAATAGATTACAGAAATTGCCGCTTACAAGGGGAGTTAGATGATGTACGTCGTGTGGGGAGAGTTGATAAAGAGAGAAAGAGGAGCGATCACGTGTTTCTTGTTTTAGGGTTTTGGTATGTTGCTGTAGAAGCAAAACCGTTTAAGCTTCTATCTCTACTTTCGAGGTTTATCAAATTGCAGAGAGAGAGGAGATCTAAGCTTAGTTTACTGAAAGATTTGGTGACTTGTGGATTTGACGCAGAGAAGAAGAAGAAACGAGGAAGATAAGGGGAGAGAAAGACGTGAAAATAGGTTGAATCGTATCCAGTGTCTACACAAACGATATTTTACTACTTCCTCTTCAACTTCTACTATTTCTTTTTTTCATTTTGGATTTTCAATAAACTAAAGTGATATTTTAATAATTTAGGTAAAAAATATTTTGTTAATAACGTAAAATATTTCTACGTATTTTGTTTATAATTACAGAACTTATTTTAATTTCAACATATAAACCACAAATCGATTTTATTAATGGAAACATAAATTAGTAAAAATTATATATATTTCTGTATATTATTAGTTGCAAATTAACTGTTAAATTATTGAAATATATATTTTTGAAACCCCATCAAATTTAGTAGTTTGCTATCAACTTGTAGTAACCTAATAATGTGTAAGAAATTTGATTCTTCTATGTTAATTTGTCTGATTTTTTTTTTTAATTTATATCGTTTGATTTTAAACGTGTTGTATTTCTGAAAATTAACATTAAACACTAATTTGGACAAAAAAGAAAAAGACAAAAAACAAAAACATTAATTAAAAAATAATTGATAAAGAAAACACACAATAATATGGAAATTCATTAGTCAAAAAGCTAGAAATTAAATAATACTTTAACTCTATTTTTTTCCCGAACATAATACTTACTTAGAGGCAGATAAATTAAGATTAAGCGCCACTGCATAATCCGAGAAATCTGAGGGCACTGTTTCGTGATTTAACTCAGACTGTGAATTCGGACGCCACCAAGATTCTCCACTTGAAGTTCGTCGACATCCCTGAAGTTCCTTTGAATTCCTGTTAGATCTTTCTTCTAGCTCCCAATTAGCGAAACCCTAAATCCCCTTTGGTTTCGCCTCTTTTATCCCCCGACTTTGCTTGGGGAATTTCCCATGTTGGCGTTGTAGCTTTAGAAGCTAGGGTTCATCCTTCCATTTCACATCCCCAATTGCGATTGTGAAATCAATTTCCCACTTCATCAGCAATGGGTCGCTCTCGAGGGAACTTCCATAATTACGAAGATCCTACCCAGAGGTACGCTCCGTTTCCTTGGATTTCTCTTTTGTAATTGTCAATTCCTGCTTCCCTGAGTTTTCGGAAATGACTCAATTGCACTGTTGATTGATTCTGCCTTGAGCTATACTTATTGATTTCAAGCGTATTTCCAGTTTAGACAATGACATTGCTTCAAATTCGGGTTTTGTTCGAAAACTATCAGTAGCTACAGTCTCTCCCCAATGTTCATCTCTGTAATTGTCCTTTTATTGCTTATGGAACATTTTGAAGCTCTCTTGAAAGAAGTGTGCTATGCGTTTCAGAACGAGGAAAAAGAAAAATGCGGCTAATGTGGATAACTTTGAGTCTACATCTACCGGTAAGATATTCGTCAAGCCTTTTTGTTCTCTTGACAAGTAAAATTCCAGATACTTGTGTTTGCTTAACATTTCTTGTGGAGACAGTTGCAGGTGCAGAAGGGGGAGGGAAATACAACTGTGATTATTGCCAGAAAGACATTACTGGTAAAATCCGGATAAAATGTGCAGCCTGTCCTGATTTTGATCTCTGCGTTGAATGTATGTCTGTTGGAGCTGAGATTACTCCTCACAAACGTGATCACCCATACCGAGTTATGGTTAGTTCACATTTAGTTTTTAGTTTGTGAAGTGTTTGATTCATCGAGAAAACGATGTCTGAACTCACTGAAATGGTTTGGAATTGGTTGAACTCCATCACAGCTAAATAAGAATGGTTTTTGATTTGTCAGGGAAATTTAACCTTTCCACTTCTTTGTCCGGACTGGAGTGCGGAGGATGAAATGCTTCTCCTGGAGGTAGTCTTCATTCTTTTATGATTAACTTTCTAATACTTCACATATTATCTCTGTTTCTTTCAGAGAATTGTAATTTCTTTTCATTTTTTTCTTTTTCATCCAGGGACTTGAAATTTACGGTTTGGGAAACTGGGCAGAGGTTGCGGAGCATGTGGGAATGAAGACTAAAGAACAGTGTCTTGAGCACTACAAAAACTATTATTTGAACTCCAACTGTTTCCCACTTCCAGTATGATTTTGTCAATCTGATGATATATAACTGCCACAATAGTTCTAGCATTTCACAATTTATTAACCCAAGGTGACATTTTATTTCCCAGGATATGTCACATGTAGCAGGGAAGAACAGAGAAGAACTTCAAGCCATGGCAAAAGGACGCATTGAAGACAAGAAAGGTTTGCATTACTTTGCTGAATGATTGTGTGATTATTTGCTGTACAGTTGCTTTCTTAATTCTGAATATTTTTCGTCTCTTCTTTGTCAGCAGAGCAAAACATGAAGGAAGACTATCCGTTTTCGTCTCCTAAAGTCAAGTATGTCTTTAGTTCTTCTCAGATACTGTGCAATGTCGTTTTCCAGTATACGCTACGTTTTCTCATTTTTTATCCAATTTTCTTGCAGAGTTGAAGAAACGCAAAAAGGTGAGTCCCTTTCTTGCTATGATTTACACGTGCGCTTCTCGTTTTGTTATTTGCTTGTTCTAGCTTACAGCTATATGTAGATTGCCAACTGTAAACTAAGTTTTATGGAATCATGTCTGTCTAGTTAATTAGAAGTTAAGCTGCATCGGCCATGTTTCTGACATCCAACGAAAAGGCCCAATATCTGTTATTCTGTTTTCAATGATAAGTCATTGGCGGTGAGAGATTTTCTCCTTTTTTATATGTTTGCTTTGTGGGCAGAATCTTTTGCGGACAGGAGTTTTGGAGGAAAGAAACCTGTCCCTCCAGGCAACAACTCTTTGGTTGAATTGAGTAATTACAACCACAAAAGACAAGAGTTCGACCCTGAATATGATAATGACGCTGAGCAGCTCTTGGCTGAGATGGAGTTCAAAGACACTGACACTCCTGAAGAACATGAGCTGAAGCTGCGAGTGTTACGTATCTATTCAAAAAGGTACACCTTTTAACCACCAAAGGCGAGAGAAATCTTTTCTTTTTCTCTCCCGTGCTGATACAAATGAGTCTCTTGTATTTGCAGGCTTGACGAGCGGAAACGTAGAAAGGAATTCATCCTAGAAAGAAACCTATTGTACCCAAATCCCTTTGAGAAAGAACTTTCTCAAGAAGAGAAATTACAGTGCCGGCGTTTCGACTCTCTCATGCGTTTTCATTCAAAAGAAGAACACGAAGAGCTACTCCGCAGTGTTATCAGCGAGTATCGTATGATGAAAAGGCTCAAAGATCTCAAGGTAAACGCCACTTTCTACTCTCTAAACTAACCGTTGGTGTTGGTTTGGTTTGAATGCTTAGACGGTGTCGTATTGGCTTGAACAGGAAGCTCAAATGGCAGGGTGTCGTTCCACAGCTGAAGCAGAAAGGTATCTCTTAAAAAAAAGAAAAAGAGAGAACGAAGAAGGTCTAAACCGGGTCAAAGATACCAATCAATTTGGTCAAAATATAGGAGAAATCGGATCTAGACCGCCAGTACAAGCTTCTTCAAGCTATGTCAGTGATTTAGACTTGATTGGATTCACAGAATCGCAACTACTGTCTGAATCCGTGAGTTTTTAAAACAGAATACACGTGGAACTTTCTGATTCGTTTGGTCTTAACTCAAAGGAGACTTTACTCTTTTCGTTTTGCAGGAGAAACGTTTATGCTGTGAGATAAAGTTGGTTCCACCAGTTTATCTTCAGATGCAACAAATCATGTCACAAGAAATATTTAAAGGGAATGTAACAAAGAAGTCCGATGCTTATACTCTGTTCAAGATTGATCCGACCAAAGTCGACAGAGTTTACGATATGCTTGTCAAGAAAGGTATTGCTCAGATTTAAAGACAGAGAAAGCACACAAGAAGAGATGTATTTTACAGTAGAGAGATGCAAAAATGTATTTTAACAACTTATATTAAACTTCATTATTAATTTATAAACAAAATTAATAAATTGAAAAAAAAAATGAGAAAAAGATAAGATAGATTATAGCCACAGAAACGATTCAATGTATAACTTCACCTTCTCTCATCGGACATTTGCTAGAAAGAGAATCGATTTTTGATCATGTCTCTTTCTCTGCAACTTCACGGCCATTTTAGCAGATCTTCAATAGCTCAGTCGTTTCCTACCTCGAGGATAAGATGCAAAACATCATCACCATTGTTGAAACAGATTCCTAAATCGAAAAGCAGCAGCCTTGGAGTTTCAGTTCAAGCTACACAGAGAGGTCAGAATCTTGAAAAGATACAAACTTTGGAGGAATCTTCAGATGGGTACTCGAGAAATCTTCTGATTAGTGGCGTCTCGTTAGGGTTAATGATGGTGTGGGTTTTGGGAATTGATGTAGAGAAGGCGATGGCTTTTGGTCCTGAAGGTCCGTTAATGGAAGAGTTTTGGGATAACGTTAGAAGGTATGGTCTTTATGCGTTAACGGTGAGTACCGGAGCTCTTTCCGCCGTGTTTGAACCTATCTTTGAACTTTTGAAGAATCCAATCTCTGCTGTTCTTATATTGATTATCTTAGGTGGAAGCTTTTTTATTGTTTCACAAGTTCTTAACGCCATGATTGGTGTCTCGGAATTCGCTTATGATTACGGATATTGATCGTAGAAAACAATATACGGGATTGTTACAAAGTTTTTGTATCGATTGTAGACATGTCTTTGTTTGATTGATCAATCTTGTTACATATAAATGACGAAACTTTATTAATAACAAACACAGACATCACTGAACTTCGTGACTCCATTGAATGAGCTCTTGAAATATACAGTACAAAAGCACATTAGCTTTTTTTTTACTAGAAATTGTGACCTGTGAGAATACTCAGGCTCATATAGCAGTCCCTCGCCGGTAATTTCAGGCTAATTCGGGCTTCTGAAGAGCTATCTGGTTCATATGCTATGTGATTATCTGTAAATTTGTAATGCTCTAGTTGTAGCGTTTTGTAAACATGGCGAGAATTAAACTTGTACTCGTTAATTTCGTGCGTTTGCCGTCTCGTTTCCTCGCTCAATTGAAGGTAGCTCGGGGTCTACTTTCTGTGCCGGTACCGGAATCTGATGATTCAGAAGAAAACGGTGCTGCGTTCTCGCCTTTAGGGTTCCAATCCAAGGATGGGATTCATGTTTATGACCTACTCGAAAACAGTGGTGTTCCCGCCGACAGACGTATGTACAACTTGCTGCTGAAGAAATGTACCGTTTCGAAGCGACTCACTCAAGGAAGGATTGTTCATGCCCGTGTTATTGCTTCGAAGTTCCGCCATGACCTCGTTATGCTTAACACAGTTCTCAACATGTATGCAAAGTGCGGAAGTTTGGAGGATGCGCGCAACGTGTTCGACCAAATGCCTGAGAAAGATTTTGTTACTTGGACAACTTTAATTTCTGGTTACTCACAGCATAATCGACCCCGTGATGCGCTACTCTTGTTTAATCAGATGCTGAGCCACGGAAGCAGTCCCAATGAGTTCACTTTATCTAGTGTGATAAAAGCTGCTGCAGCTGAGACTCATGGCGGTCGCGGTCACCAACTTCATGGCTTCTCTCTCAAATGCGGCTTCGATAAAAATGTCCACGTTGGTAGCTCTCTTCTCGACATGTACACACGCTACGGCCTTATGGATGATGCAGCGTTGGTCTTTAATGCACTTGAAAGCAGGAATGATGTTTCTTGGAATGCTTTAATAGCTGGTCACGCCAGGAAATGCGATACAGAGAAAGCTCTTGAGCTTTTTCAATCGATGCTTCGAGAAGGTTTCAGACCTTCACATTTCTCCTACTCTAGCCTTTTCGGCACTTGTTCCAGTACAGGATTCTTAGAGCAAGGTAAATGGGTACATGCCTATATGATTAAATCCGGTGAAAAGCTTGTAGCTTTCGCTGGAAACACTCTTCTTGACATGTATGCAAAATCAGGAAGCATCAATGACGCTAGAAAAATATTCGATAGATTAGCTAAACGAGATGTAGTGTCCTGGAACTCGCTGCTTACTGCTTATGCTCAACACGGACTAGGAAAAGAAGCAGTACGCTGTTTCGAGGAAATGACGAGGGTCCAAATTCCTCCCAATGAAATCTCATTTCTCTCTGTTCTTACAGCTTGCAGCCATTCCGGTCTTCTTGATGAAGGTTGGCATTACTTTGAATTAATGAAGAAACATGGAATAGTACCAGAGGTTTCACATTATGTCACCATTGTAGATCTTCTTGGTCGAGCCGGTGTTCTTGATAGAGCACTAAGATTTATTCAAGAAATGCCAGTAAAACCCACTGCAGCTATATGGAAAGCTCTGCTTAATGCTTGTAGAATGCATAAGAATCTGGAGCTAGGAGCTTATGCAGCTGAGCATGTATTTGAGCTTGATCCTGATGATTCTGGTCCTCATGTTATACTATATAACATCTATGCCTCAGCTGGGAGATGGAACGAAGCTGCAAGAGTGAGAAAAAAAATGAGAAAAAGTGGAGTGAAGAAGGAACCTGCGTGTAGTTGGGTAGAGATTGAGAATGCAATCCACATGTTTGTTGCAAATGATGAGTGTCATCCACAAAGAGACGAGATTCGTCGCAAGGGGGAAGAGGTTTATGCGAAGATTAAAGATTTGGGATATGTGGCGGACACTAGTAATGTTATTGCTCATGTGGATCAACAGGAGAGAGAAGTAAATTTACAATATCACAGCGAGAAAATTGCTCTAGCATTTGCACTTCTTAACACCCCTCCTGGATCAACCATACATATCAAAAAGAATATCCGGGTTTGTGGGGATTGCCATTCAGCAATCAAGTTGACGTCTAAGGTTGTTCAGAGGGAAATCATTGTGAGAGATACAAACCGGTTCCACCATTTTAAGGATGGTTCTTGTTCTTGCGGAGATTATTGGTAGTGGTAATGATTCTGATTCTGATCATTTTAACTAAAGTTCTAACTAGGGAATCAATGGAGCTAAAAGAGAATGATACCCCTGAAGAACACGAGCTGAAGCTGCGCTTGTTGCTATATTTATTCGAAAAAAATTACAGCTTTCAAGGTCAGAAGGGGAAAGAAATCTCTTAGTTTCGCTGCCCATTTTGATGCAGATAAGTGTGATGTTTGCAGGCTTGATGAGACTCAACGTAGAAAGGAATTCAACATAGAAAAGAAACCTATTGTTTGACCTATCTCAAGAGGAGAAAGTGCTGTGTCTGCGTCTGCGTTTGCGTCTTGAGCTTCTTCATCTTCGGTAAGTTTAATAAGAATTACAAGTTTACAGCTTCAGTTCTTATCATTAGTCATATTAATCATCTTAGGTGCCTGATCATTTTTTTGTTAATGCAATTCATTAATTAAAAAGCAGACATGAAGCTAACTGAAACAGAAGTCAGCTTATTTTCTTGTTTCCATGGATATCAAAGAGTTTATATTACATAAATACACCAAATCTCATATACATTGTAAAGCGTTTTGAGCTCTTTTGATCAATCATCAACGCAGATTAGCTTTTCTAATCATACTTATATGAATCCTCAGGATAATGAGATCGTCCCGCGACGTAATCCATGAGTCCCTCGCCTTCATGTTGACCATCGTCTGAAAGCTGTTGAAAGCCACCGAAAGTGACAGCCATCGCCAAGAACGCAGCCGTGGACGCAAACAGAGGCCAGAAATAAGCTAATATGTCGAGAATCCTTGGAGCTGCGTACAAAAGGAACGCTAGAATCACTGTTAAAGTGATTGCTATCATGAAATGGTATCTATATTCCATTAACCTTGCTGGGATCTCCATCTCGTTTTGCTTGTAACTTGAGAAAGAGAGAGAAAAGAAGAGAGAGAGAAGATCTTGAAAGTTAAAACTATGGAAGAAATGACTTCAGCTTTGGAGATTTGCAGGTTATCAAGGAGATGAAGATGGTTTTGATCAATGCAAGTTCTCAAGTCTTTGTCCAGTTGCTGTTTAAAGATTCCCTTTATTTGGAATTAATTAACCTACTAATCATGATTACTCATTTGGAATGACATGAATACCCCCGGTACAAATCAGGAAAGAAGGCATCTGCAGGGGCATAATCGTCATTAATTCTGATAGATGAAGAAGTGGTAAAGTGGTGGATATGCTTGTCCGGAGAATGGGTTTTGTCTCTTTTTTTTTCTTCATGTGTTTGATTTGAATTACCAAAGAGAATAGGAATCGAATCACTTTTTCTTCAACGATTGTAAGATTAGCCACTAAAGTCTCTTCCTTTTGTTCATATCCAATGGAAAAGAATCCACTTTATGTTACATTTTTGAACTCAACTTTGTCATTACCAAAAGTGATAAATTAACACAATCAAAAAACTCTAAATCATGAGCTACATAGTTTATAACAAAACCCATAACTTTGACTTCTCTAATCTCCATTAAAAGAGCTTAAAGCTGAAGACTTTACAGATCAGCAAGTCAAAAAATTTGCTGCCCCATATGATCTTCTGAGCACAAAATTTACAAAGCAGAACCAAACTACTAAACTGAGTTGTTGTAGTGTGAAACAGACCATCAAGCCACAGTGCCCACCTCGTCTATTGTCTGCAGAGATGGCTTCCATTTCCGGTCCCTGTAACCAAATCTCTCAGGGAGCTGAACCGAACCGGGCTCTATTCTCAGCTCTGTAGTTTCCAGTAGCAGTTCCAGCTGCTTCCTCGTTAGAGTAATCTTTATGCAACGCTTTCTCCCAATTTTCTGGTCAACTGCTTTGTAAGACACTGGAGGAGGAGACTCCTTAGCTTTCACTGTTGACATCTCATCTTCCGACCAGAGATCTGTAACTTTGTTTTCATGCTTGTAGCGCAATGTTTGAATGCAGTTCCCCATGATGTGTAATGATTTGATGACCATGACATGCCTGGATTCTTAACAATTTATACTCAGTTCTTGGACCAACGTGCAAACCATGACATACCCACTAACTCTTTCTTTAGTATTATCAGCTCATGTCTCCTAGTACTTGAAAAATATATCTTTCTTTTACATGCAAATGTCAAACCGGTCTTCAAAACTTATGAAATGAAACAAAATTATGTTATCCTAAAGTCAAAATTGCCACCCTTATTGTAAAAGTCAACAAGTGGGAGGTGGAATTTGGTTATAAAGTAATGATAAAGAGATTCTCAGATTATCACTTAAAATCAACTCTCTAAACTGTTTCAAATGTATATAACCCAAGATTGCTAGCATTACAAAATCTTTCCTGATCCAGAGAATTCCGGTACCGGGACTAAGAAAAGATATATAGAGACTAAAACGCAGAAATCACAGACCAAACCTGACATAAAGACATCAGCTAAGCAGAAACTGCTTCTGTTGATTGTCTAGACTCCAACCATGCTTTTGCTGCAACACTAGTAGTCAAAAACCAGCCAACTTTATCCGGGGCTTCATGAAAAGGAGCATTAAGCTCCTTTAAATGAGACTCGAAAACCGCTGCTAGACCTTTGTCTGAGTATTTATGTTTCCCATGTCCGGTGTTGATTCCAAGCAATGGAGGAAACTGTTCTTCAGCTTCCAGAGACTTTGTTAAGTCGTTTATCCAAACATGAAGAGCGGTCAAGGCTGCGCCGAGAGAGAGACTTTTCAGATGTAGAGACCATTGGGTAGCAGATTTGGATTGCAGACCTGTGTAAATGTCATGCTCAAGCCCAAGTTGTAGAATCTCACAAGCTCGTTCTAGCTTGTTCATATTGACACAGAGATCAATCAAGCAATTTAAATATGCTTTCTTTACATCAGAGCCAATGGAATCAATCAATTCAGATCCTTCTTTCTTAAAGAACCCTTCCTCGCAGTTTTCCTCCTCGACTAAGATCTTTACCACGTGACCAAGCTTTGGATTAACCTTCTCAACACAGCCAATCAGTTTACCAATTTCCTCCTTTGGTGTCTGAGTCATTACATTCAAAAGACAGCCACAGAATCTCTCATCTGGAGTTATACCCAGTTCCAACACTTGATCAAAAGTCCTCACAACATCATCTATCTGTTTAGCTTTCCCATAACACTGAATAACTGAAGTAAGAACAAAAAGATTAGGCTCAAAACCAGCTTCTCGCATTTGGCGAAGTGCTGCCTCAGCCTCTGAAACCCTCCCGCTGCAAGAATACACCGTAATCAGCGAAGAGAACGTCCAGCTATCAGGATCACTGGTCTCAGAACTCTTCATATCTTCAAAAATTTCAAAAGCCTCATCAACATATCCAATATCAGCACACATAGCTAAGAGAGTATTATAAAGAATCACGGTTGGAGCAAATCCTTTCTCCTTCATCTCTCTGTATATAACAAGTGCATCATCGCCATAACGAGCTCTACCATAAGCTCTAATAAGAGAAGCATAAGTATTCCAGTTCGGTGTAAACCCATTGCTAATAAGATCATTGTAAATTATCTTGGTCTGCCATGGTCTCTTTGCTCTACCCATAGCATCTAGTAACCTATTGTACACAACCAGATTCGTCTTCACTCCAAGTGCTTTCATCTCTTCGTAGATATTCAGACATCCATCATAGTTTCCAGAAACAGCATATATCCTAATCAAAGTCGAAAATGTGATAGGATCAATGCGCCATTTCTCAGTTCTTGCACGGTCATACAAGCTTAAGGCCATATTAACGTTACCGGCACGACCATAAGAGTCAATCATGGCAGATAAGGTGACATTATCAGGTTGACATCCAAAGAGAGGCATTTTCTCGAACCATTCAACAGCTCTGCCAGGTAAACCACAATACCTAGCACAGCTGATTAGCGTAGTGAACGTTGCATTGTCTGGTTTAACTCCTTTGTCAAGCATTTCGCCGAACAGCTTCTCTGCCTTCTCGAGATCTTTGCATTTCCTGAAAACTTTCATGGTGACATTATAGAGAATCACTTCTTTGCTAGGTTTCAGAGTTTCCAGTAAATTACGCAGCACAAAGGGTGCAGTGTCTGGGTTAAACATGTTGTTGAGGGTAACAACAGCATCTTGTTCGAACAGCTTACCACCAAATCCAGTCAAAACATCGCAAACTTCGGACTCCGTTGCGCCACATGAATCTAGAGACTTCGCTAGTTTAATTAGAGAAGTGTACCTTGAATCATACGATTTTCTACGAAGCTGAGAAGCTCTGGGGCTGTTGGGATTAACCCAAACGTAACTTTTGCCAGAAGAAGAAATGGAACTCACATCTTGTAACGGAGTATTTGTGTCCAGAGAGGATTCATCACTTAGGGTTTCTTGCGGAATCGCTTCTTGTACGGAAACATGGCTTATTTGGAGAGTGTTTCTGGAGTTGAAGGGGTGAGAATTGGGCTTGTAAGAGCAGAAGAAACTCTTTGGCGTGGATTTGGAAGAGACTGAGAGAAGATTGCAGAGAGGATGAGGATCATGAAGTAGAGAAGAAGGAGAGGAGCACATATGAAATGCCATTTTTCTAAAACCTTCTCTGCAGTTGCAGTAGCAGTAGCCTCTACCTTATCCAACGGTGAGGTCGATGCCGCTTTGTAGAAGGAAAAAAGGAAAGAACACTGTGCTGTTTTAGTGTTCATAAAGGTAACTGTGTGCTGTCTCTACGGATTAAAACCACCGCGTAGTGCAACTACTTTTCCAAAAGACGTCGGCGCATTGAGTTTGGGAAAGAAGGCGTAGAAGCCCAATCCAGTTAGATCTACGGCTAAATAATAAAGGCCCGTTAAGTTATATTTGGTGTTTTTTTTTTAACATTTTGTTGTTTTGTTTTGTTTTGTTTTGTGTATTTTGATGCTTTTTCCGTATTTTAACAAACTATATAACATAGACTAGAAAAAGAAAAAAAAAACTAGAAAAGGCTCAAGATTACAAAATTATATCTAGTTAAAATGATTTAAAAATATATATATTGATAAAATTATGAAAAAGATTATAAAACTTTTTATAAAAACCGGAGAATATATATACTTTTAGATAGACTTGAGAAAACAGTGGTACTGTTAAATATAATGTTGTTACATATAGTATTATTTGTACCCATTATATATTTATATATGTATATGTTGTAAAGCCAAATCATAGCCTACTTTTTCTCCGGTGAATGCTTTGATTGGCATCAAAATAATCATATTATAGTTTCTTAAAGAAATGGCAACATAATATAATTAATAATCGCTTTAACATCTACTATAATATTTAGACCTTCTAATTATACACAGATGCCAATACTTCCACCGACAATTTCTTCATTGACCAAAAAAATAACATGGAAAATAGTTTTATTAATAAAAAGTACATAAAATGGAACAAATTTCTTTAAGGTTTACAATTACAAATACAACCAATCCTTCCTTATTATTCTCCTATCACAACATTACACGTAAACATCTCTATAAAATGTATATTATATATAGTTTTAATTATTATTATTTGTATTAAAAAAAATTGAAAAGAGATAGAAAACAGAGGAGAGGAAAGATTACATGATGGAGCAGTTCTGTGGATTATCCTCACTGAAGTAATCACATCTGGTGACGTGGCATGTTCGGTACGGAGGTGGGCCCCCTCCCCAGCTTTCATAAACCGGACGGCCATAACACTCATAAGGTTGGGCCGGCATTCCATATCCATTAAAACATGGCCCACCTCCATACCCTTCATAACAAGGCCCACAACACATTGCCACCGGCTGTCCCTGTGGCATCACCGGCATCACCGGCATAACCGGTTGCGGCTGAGGTTGTGGTGGTCCTGATGGTT
>KE150706.1:237869-253528 GCA_000411095.1 Aethionema arabicum
ATGTGAAGGAATTGTAGAGGAATGGTGTGAGTTACGAAACAGAGAAGTATTGTGCATATATTAATTAATTAATTTCAATCATTTTTGCTTCTACGCAACTCTATTTAATGTCTCTTTTTTCATTATGGATGCTTCATCATTTCTACGTTCAATTTTATATTAAAAAAAAATCCAGTGAAGTTAACCTCGTTCCCGGTCTTGCAAACTTGGCTCAAAAATATTTTTTCTAATTAACGCAATATATTTTTTAATATATGTATAGTCTTATATAAATGTTTGCTTCAATTCGAAGTATAAACCGTAGTTATATATATTAGCAACATAAACTAATTTTACTTTCGGAAAATTTAAAGATAGTCAAACTAAGAAGTTTTTTAATATATAATTATTTTAAAAAATACACAAGTATTTGTATAAATATAATAACAATATCTTTAGTTTGTATAAATATAATAACAATGTAAATGTAGAACTTATAAGAAAAATTAAATTCTTGAAAAACACTTTATTTCATATTTTTTTTTAATAATATCACGTAAAACAAAACTATACTAGATATAGAATACTAGACATATATGTATATATATTCATGAATTTGTATTTTTGTGTTAGTCGGCCATGTCTAGCCTTCAACTGCTCCAACGTAATGTAATGGTAAGAGAGAGGTTATATTATATAGTATTATATTATGACTAACAAACAAATCGAACAATCACGATTTCATCATAATAATAATAATAATTAAAAGAATGAAACAAATAATAAAACAAGAAGAAAGAATATATTTGAAGCGGTGGAAGTTTCGTCAAACACACATGACTCACATGACACATGTCCTGGATTTGGTTCGTCGGTATGTACATTTAAATGGGCTTTTATTATTATTCTAAAACCCAATTTAAATGCCTTTTCCAAGAATAATAAGTTTAATAATTTTCGTCTCTCCCAAAAAATGTGCCATAAATAAATCTTGAAGAAAACATTGACTATTAATCTTACATAAAGTCCGAAGATAACACATATATACAAAATATATATAGATTTAACATAGATTATTGATTCAACAATATTTTTGTACAAATATAACTTTTAATTGGTTTTCGGAATCTTATTTATTAACAAATGAATGCTTATATAATGAAATTTGATTTTTAATATATAATATCAAATCGCAACGTGTAAAAGAAATGTCATTCAAACTTAAAATTATATATTTTAAATTTCTTATTTAATATTAATTTTTTGTTTGGGTAAGAAACTAATATCACCCATGTTAGAGTGATAGTAATTAGTAATTACTATCTCGAATCAACCAGCCCACAAACTATTTTCATCTATCATATAAGCCCAATGGGCCTGTTCGTGTTCTTCATTCATAACATATAGCCATATATAAATATATGTGATGTGTATATTAATTTTCTTTTGTTTTTTAGACAGTGCTTATTTACATTAATTTTAAATGTTTTTTCTTTACAATTTTGAATAATTATGAGGTCTAAATATATAGCCGTAATAAGAAAATAAACAATCAATAAACTGATTTTTTTCCCCACAATAAACTAATTTTAGAAAATAATATCTTCATTTTTTTTCTAAAATACTTGCCAAATTTATATTGATCGATTTCTAGTGTTGATATCATTGCAGTTTTGAATTTTAAAAAAAAACTACATTTCTTCTTCTTCTTTTTTTAAGTCAACCAAATTTGTACTTTTGTCATTTAGGATATTGAATTGATTTGGAATTTATATATAAAAATAAATAAATAAATAAATAAATAACAAGATGCAAAAGAATTGAATGAAGGCTGAGAAATAAAAAGAGAATGAGATTGGAAAGGTAACGGGTCCCACGTATATAACTCTTAAAAGACTTGAAGACTTTTGATAAGATTCTGTCCTTTTTGATGTGATTTTGAAGGCATATCCTTATGTGCATGTGATGCTACATGACAAGTACAATTCTCTCAAATATATGTATATATATGCCCACTTAATAAACTCTATTTAATATTCACTTTTTCCCCCAAATTTAATATTCACTTAGAATCCTAAAATTCGAGATAATCAAACTAGTGTATATAAATATAAATATGTGTGTATTTATATAAAAATTGAAAATGAAAAGTTGGAGAAAGACAAGCACTAAAAGACAATGTAAATGTGAAAGCAGTAAAAGAAAAATTGGTTTGGTCGATGCAAAATTGAAGGAGGCCCGCATGGTAATGTCTTAATCTCACTTGCTTTTATGAACCAAACTTAAAGTATTTGAAATGGTCCAAATGATATGATTGCATTAAATTATTAGTGCATAGTTTTATTTGATTTCAATGTTTTACGGTTCATGACCAGCCATGTGTATGGACTATGGAACATTGATTTGATGTAATATTGTACATAACCTAGTTTTTTTAATTAAATGTATGGTAGCTTCAATTGGTTAAAATGAAAAAAAAATTAATTAGATGAAAACTATCATTAGCGTCTTAATCATATTGAGACAAAAAAAACAAAAGCGTCTTAATCATAGTTTTCCATTTTATTTTTAATGTTCAAATTTGAAGAAAAGTCTGAAAAATTAATTAGATTCTAATGGTCTTCGAATTTTTTTTTTCAAAATGAAGAGTGCATCTCATCAAAGATTTTTTTTTTTGATAAACACCTCCCTCTTCAAATCTTAAGAATTGTTATTTATTCATTTTCTTCAGAATTTTATTTCTGCTTTTCAATTTTTCATTTTTTTTTTTAATTTTGTGAATTTTTCTTTTAAAGAAATGTGTTTTAATGGTTTTTATTTTGTTCAAGTGAAAAAAATGAAAAGTTACTATTTATTTTAATTTCTTAAAAAATTGCCATATATTCCTAAAATTGAGAATATAATTTTGAAGGAAAAAATACTATCATTTGACATGATTTTCTACAATTCGCTTTTTGAAAAATCTTCACTTTTTGAACAAAAAAAAACATCGGAAACCCTAATTTTTGTTTATCTAAAGTATGGTCATATCTCAATTGGTTCACAAGAAATCAATTAAAAACACGAAATCGAATAAAGATGATCGTAAATCTAAAATGTTTAATTTAAAAAGTCTTAAACTTTTTAACTTTTATATCATTAGATAACAAAAAAAATTAATGTCAAACAACGTTGAAAAAAAAATCATTGTAGTTTAATTAATTAATGTGTTATAAATTAATGGTTTATTTTGAGATACAGGATACTAAAGACCCGATTTTGCATTTATTTGTAGATAAAGATTAAAGAGTATACTTTTACCAAAAAAAAAGATTAAAGAGTATACGCAAGAAATAAATATCCATCTTGATTTATGCCTTATGGTAGGTGAAAACTATGACCTTTATCTACAAAAATTATTTAATCTTAAAAAAGAAATAAATGAAATATGAAAAGTGACTTTTTAAGGGTTTAAATGGAATAAAGAGAGAATTAATGCAAAGATGGGTCGTTGTCTGCGTGGAAGAAAATGTTGTATGATTATAACATATGATATGATACTCTCAAATCCGAATTCATTGTTTTTAAACTATACTCAAGAATCATATTTATTATTTATTTATTTTTTAACGCAACGCAAGAATCATATTATATACAAGTTGTGGTGTTTGTCGCTACAACGCTCACCCATTTCACTTTCATTTGATATTCCTTGAAACAATTTTTTTTTAATATTCGGTTTTAACTTTATTTATTAACCGGTCGAATATGTATATATTTAGTTATTTGACTATTACAATAATTGTAGAATTAAAATGTGTTTATATTCTCCTAACTTTAAATAAATCACACACACAGACATATACATATAAGTTAACTGCTTTATATATAAACATGTATAATTTGTTGAGCATGTTTTAGTTTTTACTGTAACCATATATAAGAATAAAATTAGAAAAGAAACAAATAAAGTGTTGTGTTTATATAGTTTTTTACTTATAAATAAAGATAATATTGGGGAAGATCAATAATATTATTGAAGTTATTTTTTTTTGTATGTGTGATAGTTATTTTTTTTTGTTAAAAATTATTGTTAAATTTAAGTAATCTCATATATATACTCATAAATCATAATACATAGTATATTTTTTAAAACTGATAATCTATAGGTGCATTTTTTATTATATCCACCTTGTATTATGTCAAATAATGATATATATTCAAATAATAGTCATGTTAGATATACATAGTTACCTACATGATTTGAAAGAACAAAAAAAAAATTAAATAATCAAATTCAATAACCTTTCACATAATACGTAATCAAAATTGATAAATATATTATTCGAAGACCGATATAATTTAAGAACCGAGACGAATGTTTCAACCGACTTGCTTCAGTACCGGCCCTACACCTAGCGATACTAACATATACGGATCGGTTAAAAATAAACAAACATTACCCTATTACTTACAAACGAAATTGAAAGACACTGTTGAGATTCCCCACTCTATTCTGCTATTGCAATTACTTATCATTAGATTTCACTTTTGGCAGGCTTGGAGTGGGACTTGAAAGAGAGAGAACAAAGTACACCATCTTCTCTTCCTCTTTTGCTTTTTTAAATTTTGTAACGTCAATGAGATGAGATCGAAGAAAAACTATGGGATCTTGCATACTTAGAGCATCTCCAACCCATACCTCAAATTTGAGGTTTTTAGGTGTTTTCCTCCAATGCTAAAACCTTAAACTTATCTTTAAAAATATAATTAATTTATATTATAGTCCTTATTTTAAAAAATAATTGAATTATATCATAAAACTTTTGTAAATAATAATAAACATACATTTTAAAATAACAAAAGTACAACAAACAATTAATTAGTAAAATTATCTCCAAAATGGTCTCATATATGGTCAAAGCATTTCGAAGTGATAAATGAGTCTCTTTGTGTTTATGTAACTTTTTTTTGTTGGATTTCATGATTTTTATGTATTATTTCATTTATTATTAATTTGCTTGCTAATTTTTTTATTATTGAGTAACCTTTGTTTTAATAATAGAATTAAAAATATAAATATAATTTAAACATTCAATACAAAAAAAAGTAGACTAAAATGATAAAATAAAAAGATTAACAAATTATTTATGATATGTAAATTATAGGGATTGCAATATAATTAATAAAAGTTTTTAAGGTTTCAATAGTGAAACCTCAAATTTAAGGGTTCAGTTTTTGAAACTTTAAAAATAAGGTTTAAGGTTTGCATTGGAAACCAAAAAACCTAAAAAATGAAGTTTTAAGGGTTGGGTTGGAGATGCTCTTAGCTAATCGACATGTGATTAAATTGGTTCGTTGTGGCACTTGGTACGGCTATGATCTTTTCCTTCTTATTTAATTTTGATTTAACTATTCTGAATTTGATTAAGTTGCTAAAAATGTTAGATGGATTTGTTGGTGAAAACACTTAGTATAAGAAAAATATTAGGACTCTTGTTACTTGTTAGTGACCCTTGATTTTTAATAAGATTTTTTATGTCCTTCAGAATTTTAGGTTTAGTTATGGTTGTGGTTTTAATTAAATTATATTTCTGTATGGAAAAAAAAGTTGGGTTTTAATTTTTCCAAAAGAATGTGATATTAGTTAGGATTGGGATTTTATTTTTGGATCATTTCAAAAGTATTCTGTTATATCAGTTGAAGTTGGTGAAAATTTGAGATTTAATTTCAGTCAGTTATTTATTATTAATTTGGTTTTGTGTCGATTGAAAAATGCAAATAATTTGAGATTATTCAGATAATTTATAGTAATTCATACCATATATGACCTTTTGAATAATTTAATTATTTGTTTAGATTTTTGGTTATTTCAAATAAGTTAGGTAATCTCGATTAATGTACTTATTTCAATAATATTTTTGTTTGGTGCAACTAAATCTCTTTTAGTTTGGTTTCTCACATGTGAGTATACAGTTTAAATTCAGTTTAAAATAATGAATACTATACTATTATTGCACATAACAATATTAATATGTCTAAATAAATTCGTGTGTGACTAATGACAACTACTCCATTAGTTTTGATTTTAAATATTTTGTAAATTACGAAGTATATTATATATAATTTTTGGCTGGCTGTTTTTTTTTTTGTAAAAAACTGAAAAAACAGTCTGATTGTTTTCTTAATTTATATATAATATTTTTTTCCCAGCTTTTCTTAGTTTATACAGATTACATTTAATTAAACTTATTTATTCCTCTGATTTTTTTCTTTTTGTTCTAATAATTCATATAAATAATTGAATACTTAACATATTTTTTTTCCACTGAATACTTGCCATATTTTAAAGTAGCAGAGTATTTCGAAAAGAAAAAAAAACCTAGCAGAATATTAGTATTTTTATATTTATTGTATACTATAAAATAATAATATTTGCCGTCGTTCGTTTTTAATTAGACTTTTCAAATTTCAATAATAACAATTCAAAAGTGCGTTAAAAAGGTATGAAATCCATTGGCTAATGTCCACGTGTCAGTCTGCCACTCTGTTAATACCTTGTTGGCATGAGCGGCACGTGGATCCACTTTTGTTCTGCGCCTACCACGAGCCTCCCACACCTACGCGGCACGACGTCCGTCTCATTACTAACGGCCGTCTTTTCAAATTTCCAATTTTGTCGAAGCTCTCTTTGACGGCGTTGAATCTTCCGTCCCAGTAAACGGGCCCACACGAGGCAAGACAGAGATTAGAGTGTGTCGGATTTATTACGGCACGTGCCGCTCACACGCGTGGAAAAAATTGGTAAGCAGCGATTTGGAACCTCCCATTGTGGTATCTCTTTCCTAATTTATTAGCCACTCATTTATTATAACCACGGGTATAATATTTTATAGACAACTTTTCCACATTTTCCTAAATTATATAAAAAAATTATAATATGAGTGCTATTTTCTAGTATGTTTTTTTGTTCATACATATACTTAAAAGGAAATAAAAATATCTCAAAATATTTGTAATTTTATGTAGTAATTCTATGAAGTTTTTATTCATGTACCTCAAAATAGATGACGCTTTGGGTTGGGTACATACTATTTAAAGATATGTAAAATTATTAAATAGTTTCCTTTTACAATAAATGGATAAAAATAAATATTTATTTGGAACTAAACAAGAAGAACATTACTTTTTTACAGACAAAAAATAATGATAAAACAACGCTTCTTTTTATAAAAAAAAAAGAGTATTTGGTAGGAATAAAATTTTTAAAAAGTGATAAATCTTCAAAATTTTAAACATTAAACGATACCGTTTTAAAAAAGATATGAAACGTCTGCAATAATCATTTAGGAGATAAATGCATGCATATTTTTCTTTTCTTTTTCCCAAGCATATTTTTAGGTTATTCAAAATGTATGTATATTTATTTAAATCTATAGAGAATCTCTTTATATTTGTTAAAATATATATTCTTTTCCTATTTATGAAAGATAATAGATTTTTTTTGGTATTTGATATTTTAATAAAAATATCTATAGAATAACATATTGCTACAAAATAATTTTTCTTAAAATTTTTAAATTAAGAGAAATAAGTCGTTGTATATATAATTTTTAAATATATTATAAACCAACATTTTACCAATCAAATATAAGTCGACAATATTAAATATTTTCTAGAAAGTTATTTTTATAATGTATAAATAAAAAAAAGTGGGAAAAAAGGAAAAGATAGAGAAAAAAAACAGTTTAATTTACACAATTTTAAAATGTTGGAGTTAAATTTTCAAACGTTTGAAGTTTTTGTATTTATCCCATCATTAAAATAGTATAAAATTAAAAAAAAATCTGTAGTAATGTCCCCTAATTAATTCTCAAGATTTCCTTCCAAACATTACACTTTCTCTTATTTAATAAAAAAAAATTATAATCAACCAAAAAAAAATACATTCTCATAGATTTAACAAAATCTTAACTTAATCACTTTCACTTTAAATCACCCTAAAAAGTCTCGACACGTGGACAAATCCAATGTATAAAAAACCAAGGGTATAATCGTCATTATCAGAGCCTCACTAATTCCCTTACCAGTCATTCCACAGTCTTGTCCTCTCTGTCTTCTTCTTGTTATATATACAAAGACGACGACACATCTTTCTCTGTCACATACTTAGAGAGAGAGAGAGAGAGAGAGAGAGAGAGCTTTTAGATTACGCAACAATGGACGCTGAGAAAGCTTCCAACGGAATCGACCATGAGCGTTGTCCGGTGGAAGAAGTTGCTTTAGTTGTGCCTGAAACTGATGATCCAACTTTACCTGTGATGACATTTAGAGCTTGGTTTCTTGGTCTTATTTCTTGTGTTCTTCTCATCTTTCTCAACACTTTCTTCACATACCGCACGCAGCCGCTCGTTATCTCTGCAATTCTTATGCAGATCTCTGTTTTACCTATTGGTAAATTCATGGCTAAGACTCTGCCTACAAAGACTTACAATGTTCTAGGCTGGCAATTCAGTCTAAATTCGGGACCTTTTAACATTAAAGAACATGTCATTATCACCATTTTTGCGAATTGTGGTGTTTCTTTTGGTGGTGGTGATGCTTACTCGATTGGAGCTATTACTGTTATGAAAGCTTATTATAAGCAGAGTATTAGTTTTGTCTGTTGTATCTTCATTGTTTTGACTACTCAGGTCTGTGTTCTACTCTTCTGATTTTTGTTCTTTAATGGAGATTTTGTGTTTTGATGATTGAGAATTGGGTTTTTTTTGGCAGATTTTGGGGTATGGTTGGGCTGGAGTTCTTAGAAGATATTTGGTTGATCCTGTTGATATGTGGTGGCCATCAAATCTTGCTCAAGTTTCTCTCTTCAGGTTCTTTTTTTTTTCATAATCTCAAAGTTTTTTTTCCTTTTTCTGCTTTTATGGCTTAGTATAATTGAAAAAAGATCGAACTTTGGCTTTGTATGATTGAAAAGATCGAACTTTGGCTTCGTGTTTGATGAGGGTTTTAGTGGACTTAAAAATTAAGTCTTTAGCTTAAATTGGATTTAATAATTGGAGCACTGTTTGTAGCGCAAACCCTTGAAAGTTGATTGCTTTTATGATATTTTTGGCAGGGCGTTGCACGAGAAAGAACACAAGTCAAAAGGGTTGACCAGGATGCAATTTTTTCTAGTAGCTTTAGGTGCTAGCTTCCTTTACTACGCACTTCCAGGCTATCTATTCCCAATTTTGACTTTCTTCTCATGGGTTTGCTGGGCATGGCCTAAAAGCATCACAGCTCAGCAAATTGGCTCAGGCTACCATGGATTAGGTGTTGGAGCTTTTACTCTTGACTGGGCTGGTATCTCTGCTTACCATGGGAGTCCATTGGTGGCTCCTTGGTCCTCTATACTCAACGTTGGTGTTGGTTTCATCATGTTCATTTACATTGTTGTCCCTGTCTGTTACTGGAAGTACAATACTTTTGATGCTAGAAAGTTCCCAATTTTCTCAAATCAGCTGTTTACTTCCACTGGTCAGAAGTATGACACAACCAAGATCTTGACACCACAGTTTGATCTTGATGTTGGTGCTTATAACAATTATGGAAAGCTTTATCTTAGTCCTCTTTTTGCACTCTCTATTGGGTCTGGTTTTGCGAGGTTTACTGCAACTCTTACTCATGTGGCTTTGTTCAACGGCAGGTTTGTTGGTCTTTTGTCTTTGGTTTTTGTAGCCTGGGGAAACAATGCCGTTAAATGAGTGAGATTTCTTGGTGTTTTTTCTAGGGATATATGGAGGCAGACTACTTCTGCTGTGAAGAATGCTAAGTTGGACATACATGCTAAACTTATGCAAAGCTATAAGCAAGTACCTGAATGGTGGTTTTATGCTTTATTAGCAGGAAGTGTAGCTATGTCTCTTTTGATGTCTTTTGTCTGGAAGGAACAAGTGCAATTGCCTTGGTGGGGAATGCTCTTTGCTTTCGCCTTGGCTTTTGTTGTCACTTTACCTATTGGTGTAATTCAAGCAACAACAAATCAGGTTAGTAATTTGCAACAATTTTGTCCATGTAAGGGATTTAATTGCAGACATGTCAATGTCATTGCTTATCTTGTGTTCTTTCTTGTTCATGCAGCAACCAGGGTATGATATAATAGCACAGTTCATGATCGGTTATGTTTTACCTGGAAAACCAATTGCAAACTTGCTTTTCAAGATTTATGGGAGAATCAGTACAGTCCATGCTCTCTCCTTTTTAGCAGACCTTAAGCTTGGACATTACATGAAAATCCCACCTCGTTGCATGTATACTGCTCAGGTTTTCCTCTTCTCTTAGAACCTTAAACTACTTTATCTCCATTTTAGCAGATATCTAATTCCTTTGATGGGTCCTGGTCTTGCAGCTGGTGGGTACTATTGTAGCTGGTGTGGTGAATCTTGGAGTGGCTTGGTGGATGTTAGAGAGCATTCAAGACATATGTGATGTTGAAGGAGAACACCCTAATAGCCCTTGGACTTGCCCCAAGTACCGTGTAACATTCGATGCTTCGGTTATTTGGGGATTGATTGGACCAAACCGGTTATTCGGAGCAGGAGGCATGTACCGTAACCTTGTTTGGCTTTTCCTTATTGGAGCTATCTTGCCAGTTCCTGTCTGGGTTATGAGCAAGATCTTCCCAAACAAAAAATGGATTCCTTTGATCAACATACCAGTTATCTCCTACGGTTTCGCCGGAATGCCTCCAGCTACTCCAACTAATATAGCAAGCTGGCTTGCGACAGGAACCATCTTTAACTACTTTGTGTTCAAGTACCATAAGAGATGGTGGCAGAAGTACAACTATGTACTATCTGCAGCACTAGATGCAGGTACAGCATTCATGGGAGTATTACTGTTTTTCGCCTTACAGAACGCTGGACATGAACTGAAATGGTGGGGAACAGAAGTAGATCATTGTCCTCTTGCTTCTTGTCCTACAGCTCCTGGAATCAAAGCCAAAGGATGTCCAGTTTTCTGATCAGTTAGTGGGGTTTAAAATGAAGCATTAAATTCAGAAACTTGATTAGTTTATGAAACATATAAGTGACAAATGATTTTGCCGTTTTTATTGTTTTTTTTTTCTCCTGTACAGCATTCTACTAAATACATGCTATAGCAGAGTGCAATAAACTTCAGATGTTAGTTTATATATCAGCATGAAATCTCCCCTGCAGATACTGAGAATAGTGATTGCAGATATAAACTTAAATAAATTGGATTTATCTTTGGATTCCAGAAGAGCTTTGTGTTCATGACTCTTGCCATCTGAAGATTAAGCTTTTCCCTGTAGAATCTGCAGTTAAACAAGTAACAGAAACATGAAGAAAGCTCAAGAACTGTTTTGCCTGTAGAATCTGCAGTTAAAGAAGTAACAGAAACATGAAGAAAGCTCAAGAACTGTTTTGCCTGTAGAATCTGCAGTTAAACAAGTAACAGAAACATGAAGAAAGCTCCAGAAGTGTTTTGCCTGTAGAATCTGCAGTTAAACAAGTAACAGAAACATGAAGAAAGCTCCAGAAGTGTTTTGCCTGCAAAATCTGTAGTTAAGACTTAGCAGAAACATGCAATTTTCTTTTCTAATTTAGGCTAAAAACAGATATTGATGAAGTTTTTGAAATCAAAAGATTACATTCGACACTGACTAAATACTCTGCATCTTCATTTTCTGTTGGTAAACCTTATTTTGAGAAGTTGAAAAAGACAACAAAATTCGCCGTATTGAGGGAATACTTAAAGGGATCTTGCAAAGCAAAAACCTGCAAGCAATTCCTTTGCATGTCTCTTTTTCCTATAGGAGTAAAAGCTTCAGCCATTTCTCTAGACCTTTCTTCTCTCCATGAGTTATAAGTTGTTAACCCAATTATATAGCAGCCATGGCTAGTTTCCACATGTTATAATATGCATCATCGTTTCATCACCTCTGTAGTGACTTGTAGAGTACCACAGTTACATACTTAGCTAAAAACCGGTGAGTTGAACCAAGCGCAACTACCGAAGGACCACTTTTCCCTTTCTGCATATAAAGATGATTGAGAATTACATGCTGAGGTCTCGGCAATGGTGATGGAATGTCTGGATTGATTGGAGGCATGTTCAGAAGTGTCATCTGTAGATGTGGAGGAACTACAGGTGGCTCTTTTGAGTAGTCTTCAGCTCCAAGAACCAAGTTGCTGTAACTAGACTCTGGAGATTGTGGAGGCTCGAATCCTGATATGCTTTCGATGTCTTCTGGAACATAATCCTGCATACAAACATCATTCATCTTTAATAACTGCTTTTCCTTCACTAACTTTTCTTAGTATCTGCTAATTTAGACAACAATGAAGCTGGTATTAACTACTTAAGTTGTGTTTCAGTGCAAACATAGTCAATGCAAGCACGGTGCGAATCGAATAATCTCATTTTACGGTTCTTTTCGTTAACTAATTCTCCAGTTTATGTTTCCTGTTCCTAGAAATTGACAGCTTATACTACACAGGGATGTTTCCAAGCTATGTGCAGCACTAGTACTCAGATTTTGTGTTCATTAGAAGCAAAGAAAGATGTTGCTTTCACAGGATTGAGTCTTAGCCATTGCTAAACTTTAACATCTACTGTAAAGCACCCTGCGAATCGAATATTCTCATTCAACGTTTCTTTTTGTTAACTAATTCTCCATTTTCTGTTTCTAATTCCTAGAAATTGACAGCTTATACTACACAGGGATGTTTTCTAGCTATGTGCAGCAGTAATACTGAGAAAACATGAGACTTTGTGTTCATTAGAAGCAGAGAAAGATGTGGATTTTTCGCAGGATTAAGTGTTAGCCATTGCGGAACTTTGAAAGGTATACCTGTAAGTCCAAAATGTTGAAAGTGTTTCCAGCATCATCACGTGCCAAAGGGAGTTCAGGGGCATGCCTCCATTGTCCATCTACAATAAACCTGTACTCATAAACGCCTGAAGGAAGAACTTTCATTATAATGAAGTCTTTTCCAGATCTCTGTAGTCGACTTCTGGTAAAAACAAAGGAAATGCAGGCAAAACATGAGAGAGATTTGAAAAAGAAGAATCAAATCCAGAGAAATTGAATAAAGATAGAAGATTAAGGTAAACCTTGACTTCCAGTTATCCCATGATCCTTCAACAGCGACTTCCATGCCGCCATGGCACCAAGTAATCATTGTAGGAATCCCTTGTTCGTTAGAAGGTTCTTCATAAGCTGAGGAAGGAGATTGCATCCAAGACGGATTTGGGATATGAATTTCATCAGGTCGTTGCAATGGAAGCACAGGAACCTAAAAAGACACAAACGTAGCTATAATCAACTTCAGATCCCTAATTCCAAATCAATTTTTACCTAATCTGCCAAATCATCTCCGATTTCAGATTCCAAAATCGTAGCAAACAGTTAAAATAGAACCGAATCTGAAATTAGCCAAAACAACAAACCTGAGGAGCGAACATAAGCGGGGATTGAGTAGCTCGAGGGCTATGAGGAGGAGATTGACCCATTAGTTCAGGAGCAGTTACATGAGCATCATCAACAGCAACCATGGGTTCACGAGAACAAATCTCAGCGTTATCGTCTTCAAGAGCAGATGCGTGGTTTCTAGTCGCGTCTTCTCTCCCATTCACGTTACCCATATCACAAAAAAAGATGTAGATACAAACAAAAACGAAAGAAACAGAAAAGTTTCAGTGGATCTCACAAAAAAAACTCGCGAATTTTACAGTTCGATTACAAAATACAAAAGTCCGAGATTAAAGATCCGTGGTTTTCGTTCGATCAAAAAGTGTTTAAAAGACGGAGAAATTTAGGGGAAAATCAAACACACATAAACCCTTCTCCTGAGATCAGAAACTAAAAAAAGCAAGAAAGAGAAAAGAAAAAAAAAACATCAAATCAAACAAACCCTTTTGTTTTTCGTTTTTGCCATTCATCAAATTCTCTGTTCTATACACACACATATACATATAGTTATATACTCTCCATCTTCCCCCACTCACTCTTTTCTTCTTTATTACATTTTTCACCCTATACTTTATTTTATTACATTTACACCCAATTAACCCAAACTTGGTCACAATCAATTGAAAAACATATGAATATTAGTTTTTATCGGTATTCTTATTTATAGGCTGATTAGATGTGTATGGTAACAGTAACAACTACCAAATATATAATAATGTATATATTTGATGTGTGTAACAACAATCCATCTACTATGGACCCCACCTTTCATTATCACATCTTTCATAAATCAAACGTATGTAAAAATGTTAAATTTAATATTTTTTTTTGTATGTGGCCAATTTCAGTTTTTTCACCAATTGAGATTGTTTTGTTATAGGTCCTTTGACTTCATATACATATATAGATGACTAATCACAAGAACAATAATATTGTGACTAGTATTGAGCCTAATCTAGTTAAACTCGTGTTTCATGTTTTAAATATAATGTTGTGTTGTGTTTATAGGATTTGTTTTTTTTTCTTATATATAAAAATGATGCATTCTTTTTTTTTCCCTATATATTTCCATAAATTTTACTCTCTATTTTTTGGTGGTCCAAGTTAACTATTTAGGCAAGTTGTAAAAAAAATTCTATCTAATTTTTTTCTACTGCGTGAATATATAATCTTTACGTTTTACAATATAGGGTGTTAAAAAAAAAAGAAGTTGTTTTTTAACCAAAAAAAAAACAAAAAAGTTGTTTCGTAATATAGGATATTTAGATTTTCTATGTAATTTTTTTCTTGGACTATTTTATCTTTACTTTAGTTTTTTTGTATGTAATAATTATGTAAAATACATAAAAGTTTCATTTTAAAGTTTTATTAGTAGATGTGTATACTTTAAAATTTTTGTAAATTAATGCGTGTTGAAGAAAAACAATTTATATTAAAAAAAGAGAATATATAACGTAATAATTAAGACAAATAAATACAAATGAGAACCTATATATATATATAAGCTTAAGCTAATAATTGTGGTCGAGTTTTGAGATTATTATGCTCTTGAAAACTATGGAGAAAGTTAGAATTAATTGTGATGGTTCCTGCAGTATAAGCTCGAATCCCATTACCAAAAGACGAAAGAGTTAACTTATGTTGCGACTTAAGATTAACAGTTTTACACTTTGATGTTTTTGGAAGACTAATGACTTTAACCACACATTGATGTTGAATCTCAGGAATCGCATGAAGATGTGAAGGAAGATCTATCACAAAATCTCCATACTCATCACTCTTGCCTCGTATCCACACACTTCTACCTTTCTTGATATGACATTTCACACCAATCCTAACACCTGCACAAGTTCATTAAATCAACTCAAAACCAATTCACTACAAGAAAACTGCACAAACCAGGGCCGGTCTTGAGAGAAGTCATGTGAGGCATTCGCTTCGGCTCCCAAATTAAACCGACACCGATAAAATATTTTCTTTTGTAAAAAAAAAGTTTTTTT
Organism: Aethionema arabicum; assembly: GCA_000411095.1. Taxonomy (NCBI): domain Eukaryota; kingdom Viridiplantae; phylum Streptophyta; class Magnoliopsida; order Brassicales; family Brassicaceae; genus Aethionema; species Aethionema arabicum. The sequence goes on from KE150706.1 coordinate 253,308, forward strand.
TTAAAAATTTTTCCTTATTAAAATATTGGCTCCAATTTCTAATTTCGCCTTAGACCCTGTATTTTCAGGATTGGCCCTGGCACAAACACCACTACATCTCTATGACTAGCCACAATCGTCTGGCTAGACGAAAACGAACTACAATTTTTATATTGCAAGCCACAATATAACGTCGTGGCTACTCGTAGAAATGTCGTCGCTAGCCATATCAACAGTTACTC
>KE150706.1:253620-281785 GCA_000411095.1 Aethionema arabicum
ATATCAACAGTTACTCTATACTAATACTACGAAGAAAACATAGTGGGTCAGTGAAGGTAACAGTGGCTAACAAGGCTAGTACGTGGTAATTGGAATCCCTAATCGAAAATAAAAAATGTGTCTTTTTTTTTGTTTTTTAGTCACTGATAAAATCTTCACGTTAACAAAGGACCAATCCTATTACACGAACAATTTTAATTGAAATTATAAAAAAAGAAATCAGATTTTTCTTTTTTTTTTTATTAAACATAAACCCAAAATTTTTTTTTGGCCCTAGACGATCATCTAGCCAGCCTATGCTACATGCCGCCCTTGGTTAGCCGTAGATACTGTCTTATTATATACGTATAGTCATGGGGTAACAACGATTTGGGCGTGACTTTTTCGTTGTTTTCATGTAGTGGTTTCATATCTTTTGTGATATAGTTTAATACATGTTGTAATCTTACCTGATATAGGGAAGGAAGAAGAGGATGGAGTTTGACACTCGACGGAGCCGGTGACGATGACGGTGGAGAGCTTTTCATGGCCGTAGCCTGCTGTGTCTTCTGTAAAGTCAGAGATTAACGAAGAAGATGAAGCAACAAAGAAGAAGAAGATTAATGAGAGTTTGAAAACTAAGTAATTGTGCATCGTTTTGTTTTGGTGTATTGAATCGTATATGAAATTGAGATTTATATGAAAGTTTTTTTGTAGCTAAATTTTGATTAAGTTTGGTAGCCAACTCTCTTTATCTTTTACGTTTTCTTTGTTTCCACGTACAAATAAAAACAGTTTAACCAACGCTTTAAGCACCTTTTTTTATTTTATTTTATTGATTTGTGTTGTAAATTCATAAGTTAGATCTTGTTCGAAGCTTTATCTCAACAATAAAAATCATCATTTTCATATTATAATACATTAATACTACACAATTCAAAACAACCAAGAAAGACGAAAAAAAAACAAGAGAATAGACTGATAGTGACATTTGAAAAAAAATAAAATAAAAAAATGATTGTGATTGTTGTCATGTATATGGGCCTTAATGGGCCTTTATTGGGCTTTTATGTGGGCTTTTGTTTGTTACTTTGTTTGTATTAATTGGTATGGTCTTTGGGAAACCTCTGTTCTTGTTTTGTAGAGTAAAATGAGTTTGAAATCGATTGTGGCGGTGGACGCTTCCTCTTCTGATGATTCTCCGACGAGGAGAATCATTGATCTCGGCAATGGAAGTGATGTGCTATACATTCAGAGGTTTATTCCATTTCAAGAATCTTGGAATTTCTTTGATTATCTCGACAAGCATATTCCTTGGACCAGACCCACCATTCGTGTATTTGGCCGATCTTGCCTCCAGGTTCTCTAACTTCTCCTTTTTTTTTGGGAAGATCATGTGGTTTATTGAATTCACGAGAAAATATTTCCAGTCTAATGCCATCTCAATCCTTGGATTCAACTGGTATTTGAGAAAATTAAGCCAAAATCACATTCTGTAATTTGGAATTGGAGAAAATCTATTACCTCATTGATTCGTATGGAAAAAGCTTTGTTTGGTTTGTCCATGGAACTGGAAAGGCGTACAAATTTAGGGCAAAATCATAAGTCTCCTTTTGTATCACACTGCGCTTTAGAGTGATCCGTGTGAAATGGAAAGGCCTTATTTGTTACAAGAGAGAAGGGTCTGACATTCGTGTAAGCCTGTTTAATGTTCTGTGCAAGCTACATTGGGCTATGAATCCGTAATTTTGAACAGCTTACTTGGATTTTAAACACGAAATTCATGAATGTTGAAATGCTACCTTGTGTTTGTGGTCTCTAATCATATGCAATTGCTATTTGTAGCCTAGAGATACATGTTATGTTGCGAGTAGCGGATTAACTGAGCTGGTTTACAGTGGATATCGACCTAATGCTTATTCTTGGGACGATTTTCCTCCTCTCAAGGAGATTCTAGATGCTGTAAGACTTAAATCCCTTTGCAAGTAGTTTCAAGAGTTCTTGCTCTTCTAGTGGTTGTTGGAACATTCATCTTTTGTGTTGTTAGGTTTACAAAACACTTCCTGGAAGCAAATTCAACAGCTTGCTGTTAAATAGATACAAAGGTGCCAATGACTACGTGAGTTGGCATGCTGATGATGAAAAACTCTATGGTCCAACACCTGAAATTGCTTCAGTCTCGTTTGGATGCGAACGAGAGTTTTTATTGAAAAAGAAACCTGAAAAATCTTCCCATGGTACAATCACACAACTAATTGTTTATTTCCCTTCAAAACAGAAGCAGTGAATGCTTGTTTGGTGTGAATTTACAGAGAAAATGGACGTTGCTGGACCGGCACGGAAGAGGATGAAGAAAAACAACACAGAAGATCAAAAATGTTTTGCATTAAAACATGGATCTTTGCTAGTGATGAGAGGATATACTCAAAGGGATTGGCTTCATTCTGTTCCAAAACGTGCAAAGGCAGATGGCACTCGTATTAACCTCACCTTTAGGCTTGTTTTGTGACTTTCTTCTTCTCTGAAGATGATCTTTAACTTGTTGTTTTGGATATCTTATTACCATGAATGCAGTATCCGTTTTTTTAACAAGAATCATCCCCAAATCTCTCTCAATCTCAAACCAGTGAAAGTAGAATGTGTAAATATTTGGCCAATATTGTAGTTTGGTTTATATAAAGAGTCAATCTTTGTGAGAACCAAATAAATAAACAAGGTGATGTAGACAAGCAGACGTGGTGCAGAAGCAGACAGAAGAAGGAAGGGGTTTTAAAGAGAGGTCGTGCGAACAAGTAAGTTTCTAAATATAGAAAGCTATATAATGTTATTATTTCTACTTGAGATGGATAATTTGGTAATTAAATTAAAGAGACAAAAGGGATAATAACCGTTCAAAACTCCCGTAAACGTAGAGAAGATGGATTATATAAGAAGTCAATAAGAAAAAAGCAAGAAAGAATCAATAAGAAAAACGCAAGAAAGAATCAGAGAAAGAGAAACACAAAGGTACATTTCTCCCTCCTCCCCTTTCCTCTACTTTCTCCTTTGAATGCAATCTAGGATTATTTGCACATCTTTGTTATTATCTTGGATTAGATAGGACAAAAATGCTTGAATATCATCATTATTTTGAGGATCAAGATCCGTGATTTACGTTTTTCTTGAGATTATTGTAGAATACATAACGCTTACCTCTTGAATTTTCTCTGAGATGCTCTGCAGGTTGTTCTGAGAAACAGATAATAGAAACGATGGTGAACATTAGAGTAACTGATCGGCAAAAAGGTCCAGAATCTCCGAGGACGGAGGTAGGAGAGATAGATACAAGAGCACCGTTCCAGTCCGTGAAGGCTGCGGTGAGCTTGTTCGGAGAAGTTGCTGTCTCAAGGCAAAAAAGTAGTACTCCAAGGAGGTCTAGACTCTCATCTGAGGTAATCAAACAGCAACGGTTTTCATCAAATCTGACATATTCGTTATGTTCAAGCTAATCTTTTTTCTCATGTTTCAGAGCGTTCTTGACAAAGAAACACAGCTAATGCTAGCTACCAAACAATTCATCAAGATCAAGCAAAAGCTAGACAGCGCAGAGAACACCAGATCTCGTGCTCTCTCCGATCTCTCGATGGCAAAGCGAACAATGGACGAGCTAAGCAATAGGCTGGAAAGTGTGAGCAAATCCAAACAATCTGCTATAGACACCAAAGAATCTGTTCAACAACGAGAAGAACAGCTTGAGCATGATAAATCCCACGGCATGCCACCGCATCATCAAGAACTTGATGTTGCTAGAGAACAATATCTCACCACAACTATTGAACTCGACGCTGCGAAACAACAACTCAACAAAATTAGACAGAGTTTTGATTCTGTAATGGAGTTAAAAGTCACAGCTACGCAGCAAGCTGCAGAAGCGCAGCTTGCGGTTGAAGTGAATTCGACAAAAGTGAATGAACTTTCCAAGGAGATAACGGATATGAAAGAGGCAATTCGCCAGCTAAAGCTAGCGGCTACTCGGAATCAAGAGGAGTATACAAGTATTTTAAAGGAGAAAGATGAATTACAGGAATGTTACAGGAATGCTGTTGAGGAAGCAGAGAAGAAGCTTTTAGTGTTGAGGAAAGAATACGAACCTGAACTCACTAGAACTCTTGAAGATAAATTGATGGAGACAACTTCAGAGATTGAAATTTTACGCGAGGAGATGAAGAAAGCTCATGCATCTGAGATGAACACGGTTAAAATCATTACAAATGAGCTTAATGAAGCTACAACGAAGCTACAAGAAGCTGCAGATGATGAATCGTCGCTCCGGAGCTTAGTGAATTCTCTGAGAATTGAAATGGAAGACGTGAGAAGAGAACGCGAGGAGTTACAGCAGAAGGAAGCAGAGAGAATAGCTTTGGAGGAACAGAGGAAGTTAGAAGCTATAAAGGAAGAAAACATGAAAATTGAGCAGATGATGTCAGAAGCTGTTGCATCAAGAAATGAAGCTGAGAAATTGAATAGAAAGATTGAGATTTTGAAGAAGGAAACCGAGGTTGCGATGATAACTGCAGAGGAAGCTGAAAAGAGATTCGAACTTGTGATCCGAGAAGTCGAAGAAGCGAAATCAGCTGAGGAAAAGGTTCGTGAGGAGATGAAGATCATATCTAAGAAGCATGAGAGTAAGAAACAAAACGAGTCTGCTTCGAAGATAAAGATTACAGTTCAAGAATTCGAAGCTTTGAAACGAGGAGCTGGAGATACAGAGGCTGTACTTGAAAAGAAGTTAGCAGCCATTAATGCTCAGCTTGAAGAGATCAACGCAAGAAAAACTGAAACAGGTAATAAATTAGCTGCGAATTTGAAAGCTATAGAGGAAATCAAGCATGCTACAGATTTAGCTCATAAGTCAACAGAATCTGCAGAAGCAGCAAAGAGAATGGTGGAAAGTGAGTTAAGAAAATGGCGTCATCAAGAAAATGTATAAGTTTCTTAGGTTATTTTACTTGAAGATGAAATCAAACAGTCTTTGTTCATAAATCTACTGAAAAACTCTTGTTTGGTCATGAATTTGGTTTAAATCACTCATTTCTTGAGCAATTTGATGAAAAAACGACAGGTAATGTTCTTCGTGACTAGAGACAGATACAAAATGACTCAAATCGCTGAAAAATGTAACGTTTAATTTTTAATCGCCGAAACCAAAAAACCCATAAAACCTTGTTTATTTGCACTGGAAAGATACAAAAACCATGAAAATGGACAAGAAATAAGAATTCACATAAAATCTTATAAAATTCAAGATCATTGTCTAATTCAATACCAAATTCAAGCTTAAACCCCAGCCTGTGCTGTTTAGCACCAAGTCAAAAGTGAAAAATTCAAACTTGTGTCCACGTAGTCACCAACTAAGAGGCGACTAACTTACGCCAATAAACTTTTTAGATCTTTTCTCAGGGCTCTCAACAGACAAACAAGTGTTACAGGGAGATCGTGTCTCCACAAAAAAAAGAAGAAGTCTTCGTCATCAGAAGAAGCTTCTTACACACAAACGTTGATAAAAACAAAAAAGTAGAGCTTCCCATGTCTCTCTTTTCCCCTTCATCTTCTCCTCTTCTCTCAAAATATCTCCAAAGTCGCTCCCTTTTTTACCTCATCTTCGTCTTTCAATCAAACCCGTGATTTTTAACCATTTGATGTCAGCAATTCTGCGTCCGATCGGCGAATTTATGTTCGATTCTTGACCAAATCTTTACGAATTGTCTGTGTTTGGATCATGATTTGATTTGGTGTTTTCTTGTGTGTTTAGGTATGGAAGTAGTGAATTATAAGAGAGGATCATGACGCAATGTTTAGACGGATTAAAGCATTTATGTGCGATTTTGTTGACTTGTTGTGAATCTGATCATCACGGGCATTACAAGGGTCTCCCAAACCCACAAGCTATAGCTAAAGACACTATCTGTATGTTATCTTTTTACCCCTTTTGATTCTCAAGAAATTGGTATCAATTTCATGTTTTTTTGCACCCAATTTTGCAGTTAGTGTGAATGAAATTGAAGCTCTTTATGAACTTTATAAGAACATTAGCAAAGGTGTGATCAACGATGGGCTTATTGATAAGGTAAGCTATACAAAAATCCATAGCCATTGAGGACCTTTTGATACTTGTATGATCAGTTTCTGTAAGTTTTGAAAAATTTGCAGGAGGAATTTCAGTTAGCATTGTTCAAGACGAATAAAAAGGGGAGTCTTTTTGCTGATAGGGTAATGGAATCTTGAATCTTGATTCGTAGATTGAGAAAATGTTTGTGAATTTGTGATTTTGATAGAGAAAAGTTTTTGTAGGTGTTTGATTTGTTTGATTCAAAGCATAATGGAACATTAGATTTCGAAGCTTTTGCTCGTGCTCTTTCGGTTTTTCATCCTAATGCTCAAGTTGATGATAAGATGGAGTGTAAGTTTCTTCTTGATTTCTTAAGAAATCTGCTTTTGTAATAATACTCCATTGATGTGTTTGCTTTTTCTCCAGTTGCTTTCAAGCTTTATGATCTAAAGCAACAAGGATTTATAGAGAGACAAGAGGTAGTTTAGTTACTGGTTTGCAATGTTTTTGTGGACTTTTGTAAATGAGACTAATTATATTTTAGACTCCGAAAAAAACCCTTTACTATGAAATAGTTCTTTAAACTATGAACTTTTATAACCGAATTTTTAAATCAAAATTAAACTCTACGCACGATATTAAACCATAGTCTCAAGATTTACCTAAAAAATATAATCCAAATTTAGATTAATTACACTATAATTCAAGTTTCAATTTGAAATTTCGGTTTAAAAAACCCGGTTATTAAGGTTTAGAGTTTAAAAAACTCAATTATCAAAGTTGAGGGTTTTTTTCACCAAACCCGTTTAACGTCTAAGATACCATATTGATTTAAAGGTGAAGCAAATGGTGGTAGCAACTCTAGCTGAATCTGGAATGAATCTTTCTGATGATGTAATAGAACATATCATAGACAAGGTATTGAAGAATTTTTTACTTTCTTGAATTGAATTTGGCGTTTTTGATGGTGAATTCTGATTTCTGATGTGAAATTGATTACAGACATTCGAAGAAGCTGATACAAAATTGGATGGAAAAATTGATAAAGAAGAATGGAGAAGTTTTGTGTCAAGACATCCTTCATTGTTGAAGAACATGACACTTCATTATCTCAAGTAAGGAAGCTATGGGTTTTTTTTTGTCTGTGTGTGTTTTTTGTTCTTGAGGGGTAAATTGTGTGGGTTCTGTGCAGAGATATAACGACGACGTTTCCGAGTTTTGTGTTTTCAACGAAAGTGCCAGACTCTTGAAGTGGTGGGGATGTGATTTTTTTGTGAGTTTTGAAATTGATGTGAAGAAATACAAAAGGAAAAAGACTAAAAGCTTAGAAGATTTGATGATATATATATATACACTCTTGTGTTGTAACAAGCCTTAACTTTTTATTTCTATTTTTTTATTTTTATCTTGCAACGTTATACTTGTTTTTATATTTAAATAAAGATCACCTATGGTCGTAAAACTAAAAATGTTCATTGGACCGCAGACAAAAACCAAAGAATGATGTGCAAAATTGTTTGAAATACTCGAATATAATGCAAAGTATAATATTAAGATTTTTGGAATGTAAAATTAATTTCTAATTGTCTGAAAAATTTAGATAAATATTTTTGATGTGTGATAAGAAAAATAAAAAATAATAAGCACTAAATTGAAAAAAATGAGTTGGTAAATATTCAAACACACTTGTAAAAGTGTAACAAAAATAACAAGTAATTATTTCTTTGCTTTTTCTTTTTTGGTAATTCATGTGCAACGCCGGTAAATGATGTTCATCTTTTGTATGATAAAAATAAAAATAAATATTATTTACATAAGTACAAAATTTAGGCATTATAGAAAAAGTACATAATTTAGAAATTTTAGATGAATGTTTTATGAAACACTGCCCAAAAAATTGTATAAAATGGAAAGATTATTAAATATCTTATAATTTAGTTAGCTGATTCGCTAGATTAAGTTTTAGCCACCGTGGAGTTGGTTATATGCAATGATTAAGTGTTTAAAATTAATAAAATTAATTTAATAAATTAATTAAATTAATTAAATAAATTAAAAAATAGACTGTAGAGTTGGACTGTTGTTGGACTTCGGCTCCAGCTCCAGCTCGACTGCGCTTTTAGTCTTTCGCTAAAATCCTATTTGCGTTATGATTTCAATTTCTACCTTTTCTTCAACTGCTTCCTCTCTCACGGATCTCTTCCCGTCTGCGTAAAGACAAAGATTCCTCCGACTCCGACATCTCACCTCACCTCGGCTCAGCTCAGCTCCAATAATGCCTCTCTGTCACCGTGAGTCCGTTCTTCTTCTCCCGCAGATCTGCACCAACGAATTTCTTCTTTTCCCCCCTTCATTGTCCTTTTGCATTTCTAGGTTTTAAGAGTAACAATGTCGATTTTGTAGGTTACTCCCGTTCCCGTTGTAGTTCAGTTGTTGTAGCGGACATTGTATAGATCTATTTGGTTTTCGATTTTCGAACCGAAAATGGAGAACAACCTAGGCCTTCGCTTTCGGAAGATTTCTCGGCAGTCTGTTGCTCTCCCTAAGCTGGATCCCTTGGTATGTCTCTTCGACTGTAGGATTTTTTTTTGTTTTCGTCTTCTGATGTGTTCTCTGCTGTTCAGCTTGATGAAAATCTGGAGCAATGGCCGCATTTAAACCAACTGGTTCAGTGCTACGGAACTGAATGGGTCAAGGATGTTAATAAATATGGGCATTATGAAAGTACGCGACCTGATACGTTCCAGAGTCAGATATTTGAAGGACCTGACACAGATACTGAAACTGGTAGGGGATGCTACACCTTGGCCTTGTAATTTTTGTGCTTTAATCAACTCTCACTACTTCCAATTTTCTCCAGAAATCCGTCTCGCTAATGCTAGGAATGAAACGTCGGAGGAGGAAGTAGCCAGCATATCCGGGAGGCCATTTTCTGATTCTGGATCCCCTAAGGTGGCTTGTGCTCCATGCTACCATTGTTCCCTGCTCAACAGTTTTTTTCTTTCTCTGCTAGCTTATTTATCATATATTAATTCCTCCTGTCAATGCCATTTTTTATTGCAGCACTTCGGACAACCTCCTCTGCCTGCTTATGAACCAGCTTTTGACTGGGAAACGGAAAGATCTATGATATTTGGCCAGAGAACTCCAGAATCTCCAGCTGCAAGCTATTCTAGGTTTTTGCATGTCATTATGCTTCCCTCGACCCCTTTTCTCTTTGCTATCTTATTATCTTTTTCTAAACTATTCCTCTGTCAATATCTTCACAGTGGTTTGAAGATCTCCGTTAGAGTTATGTCTCTATCTTTTCAGTGTGGCTTAGTTGGTGAGGATTCTGAGTTAACTGGAAGAGTTCAATATATTTTCTGTAGCTTAAATTATTTTAGTTTCCTTGAGTTTCTTCTTTACTCGACCTTTCTTGTAAACCTGCAGAACCTTTTTTTGGCTCAATTTCATTGTACAATCAAGAGAGGAAGGAGAAACTCTCTGAGGATTTTTATATCCACATCTTGCCAACGGAAATGCAGGATGTAAGCCAACTGAACAGAGTGAATTGTTACCTTTTCATTTGCTTGGTACATAAATTGGTTTGAGTTTCTTCTCACTCCATTTTCTTGCAAAATTGCTGGTTTGTACATTTTGTTGCAGGCTAAACCTCCATCTGAAAATCACGGAATATTTTATCTAGATGCCCCGTCAGCTTCAGTCTGTCTGCTGATTCAATTAGAAAAAACAGCAACAGAGGAGGGAGGCGTTACAACATCTGTATATTCCCGTAAAGAACCTGTAATTTGCCCACTTCCTATATTTGCCCTTACTTTTTCTAATGCCCTTTTAATATGAATGCACGTCTTTAGAGACTTGTACATTTTTCATTTCTTTGGAGGCACTTGGAGCTAGGCTGTGACTTATAGTGGCATATATTAGCTGTCTTTACTGTCTATTGGTTTGGTTATAGATTTTGGAGCTAGACATGATGATCTCTGGATCTTGTTCAAAAATGTCATGTTAATCATAATGAATATTCGTTTTTTATTAACTTAGGTTCTTGGCATTTGGTAATCAGGTGCACTTAACTGAGAGGGAGAAGCAAAAGTTGCAGGTTTGGTCCCGCATTATGCCCTACCGAGAGTCTTTTGCCTGGGCAGTTGTTCCGCTTTTTGATAATAGCATCACCATGAACACGGGTGAATCTGCTTCCCCTAGCAGTCCTCTTGCTCCTAGTATGACTGCGTCAAGTTCCCATGACGGTGTCTTTGAACCCATGGCAAAAATCACATCAGATGGAAAGCAAGGTTGTTCTGGTGGAAGTTCTGTTGTAGTCGAAATATCTAATTTAAACAAAGTTAAAGAGAGCTACTCTGAGGAGTCAATTCAGGTAGGATGTTTATTTTCATAGCCAACACAAGTTTTAAGCATAACTTATCATGTGCTCTATGATTGCTTGTACATTGCTTTAAACTGGATATGGTGGAGTATAGCTTTCCTGCTAATTATCTAGGTTTCCCAATCAATTTGATCACTACTTCTGATACTTGCTAAGTTCACTTTTGTTTGTCTCCTGAACTGAACATTTGTGGACGCAATTAGGGTTGTGTACATAATCTATGACCATAGTCTTTTTACGTTGCAGTAGAGTTTTATTATTTGTTTTCAATACGGATGAATCAAATTTTGTGGCGTTTGACAATCACATCCTGGGGTTTAACTCGTGATTTTGAGGGAGTGAACGCCCACATACTCTTTCTTTTTTTGTGAAGTGTAGTTAGCGATAGGTATTACTAAATATATCACAACAACAAGGTTTTCGTGCTGTCTAAACTTCAAAGATACTTTCAGATCCTTTGGTAACTCCACAGTCATATATCTATATGCTATTTGTGAATATAATAAGAAAGTGCTAATTGCTGGTTCAAGTTGGTGGGAAACATATGTTTAAATCCTTGTAAACCATCTGGTAATATCACGCTTCCTAGAATACTACTATTGCCTAATAATTTATTATTTGGTTTTTATAGGATCCTAAACGGAAGGTTCATAAACCTGTCAAAGGGATTCTAAAACTGGAAATTGAGAAACATCGGAGTGGACATGGTGACTTTGAGGATCTATCTGAGAATGGGGGTATCATAAATGACTCCTTGGATCAGAGTGACCGCATTGGCAACCTGTCACTTACAAAGTGTGCTAGTTCTGGTTTTAGTGGACCCCAGAGTGGCTATTCCAAGTGGCACTTAGAAGACACAAAGGATGTTTCGAGAAACTTAACAAATTCAAATGGGAATCTTGACTTGAATTGTTATTATGTAAGCACATCTGCTTAATCCTTCCTCCTACTGTTTCCTATCTACAGCTTATAGTGTTTTTTTTCTCTCTCGCGTACATCTCTTTTTATCAATCTGTTTTCTTGTTTTATAATCATCCTTGACCATTCATTCTACGTCTTAGCTAATTAGATACTACTGTATGTGTTAACTAATTTTTCTTAACCAGCAACCCAAGGAATTAGGGACTCTTCATATAAGGTTTTGTCTTAAGGACTAAAAAGTTAAAACACAGATCATTTACTTTTTAACTATAGTTATGAAGCTGGAAACTCTCTCTAAAATTGAATATTGGTATGATTATTTTCTTATGGTCCAGGCTTTTGATTTCTGCTCTACGACGAGAAATGAACCTTTTCTGCATCTCTTCCATTGCCTTTACGTGTATCCCTTAGCTGTTACTTTAAGCCGGAAGAGAAATCCATTTATCCGTGTAGAATTGAGGAAGGATGATGCAGATGTCCGAAGACAACCACTTGAGGTAATTATTTTGATCATTACAAGTCATGGAAAGATCAGACCTTAGGTGTTATTTTAATTATTTTTTGATTTAGGCAATCTATCCAAGAGAACCTGGTGGTTCTCTTCAGAAGTGGGCTCATACCCAGGTTGCTGTCGGAGCTAGGGCTGCTAGCTACCATGATGAAATTAAGGTGTCTCTTCCTGCCACATGGACACCATCACACCATCTATTATTCACTTTCTTTCATGTTGATCTCCAAACAAAGCTTGAAGCTCCCCGACCAGTAAGATTTACACCAAGTTTTGTGTTCGTTTCCCTTTGATGAATCTGGTGTCTAGTTAACGATAATCTTTCCTGTTCATGTTGTCAGGTAGTTGTTGGATATGCATCGCTTCCATTATCTACGTATATCCAGTACGTAAATGATTATGACCTACCTTTGGCCACTGAACTTACTGTATAATGCTGCTAGAAGGCTTCTCTTTTAGTTTTCCTTATTGCTAATTGTTAATGGATAAGCTGATCATCGCACACAAGTATGAGTATGCAAACCAAAGTGAAAATGGGAGATAGAGTATGTCATTGATGTCAAAGTTGTTTGACTCACTAGACTAGGATGTTTGCACCTTCAGTAATATAAGAAGCTCAGATTGTATACGCTGGTTTATTATTTTTATAGTTGTTGAAAATGTTGTTGATTATTATTGCAGCTCGAGGTCTGAAATTTCTCTACCAGTAATGAGAGAACTGGTTCCCCACTATCTTCAGGAAACCACCAAGGTAAACCTGTTTATAAGTTCTAGTTCTCAACTTTGTGTAACTAGTGACATTATTCATTTCTTACGTGTCTTTTGATTGATCTTACTCATACTAGAAATTGTGTTAGAAAAGTCTTATACAGTGATCAGCACAGTTCTAGTTTCAACACAATTTTAGTGATGATACTGTTTGAAAATCACAGGAGCGACTGGATTATTTGGAAGACGGCAAGAATATTTTCAAGTTGCGATTGAGACTTTGTTCATCACTTTATCCCACCAATGAGCGTGTTAGGGATTTTTGTCTAGAGTATGATAGACACACCCTCCGGACAAGCCCTCCTTGGGGTTCAGAACTGTTGCAGGTAGTCACTTTTCGTTGTCTCATATAAATTATTTTATCCATTGGCATTATTGATATGTTTTTATATTCATCTTAAGGCAATAAACAGTTTGAAGCATGTTGATTCTACTGCCCTCCTTCAGTTTCTCTACCCAATTCTTAACATGCTCCTTCATCTTATTGGCAATGGTGGGGAAACTCTTCAGGTTTGTCAACTGAAATCTTCTGGGTCCTTAAGCATGGAACTTTTCTTATAAATACTATATAAACGTATATCTGCCCATGTGACTGTTTACCACATCATTTACCAGTGGAGTGTTTTTCATTTTGTCTTGCTTCAGGTTGCAGCATTCAGAGCCATGGTGGATATTTTAACTCGGTATGTAATTCTCGTGTTTAGCTCGGCTGGTTTGAATCTATCCTAATACGACAGGGTAAATGTGTTCTAGAACTTGTCTAAAATCATATAGTGCCCCCTAATAAAAACTTAACGTAATGGATCAGGGTTAGTTAATACTAAAATATTAAGAATAGGGGTTTATTCAACAACAAAAAAGGGTTTAGCTGATGACTGTGTTATGTCAAGATGTCATTAGTTATTAACTTTGGACGGTCAGTATTACTAGAGTTGTAAATAATGTGTATGACTGGAAACGGCAAGTGCACAATGAGAACGCATGATGCTATTACTGTAGCATCTTCGAGTATTATGCTATAAGTTCTTATTTTGATGCTATGTTCTGTTTAGAAGCATGCGTATACAAGGCAGTGATGTCCTTTGTCTTACTATATCTTTTAAATTTTGTCTTATAGGGTGCAGCAGGTGTCATTTGATGATGCTGACCGAAATCGTTTTCTGGTCACCTATGTTGATTATTCTTTTGATGATTTTGGAGGCAATCAACCACCGGTTTATCCTGGATTATCAACTGTGTGGGGAAGTTTGGCTAGAAGCAAGGTATAAAGTGCATACGTTGTCTCAGTGAAAGTACTAGCTTAACATTGGTATACTTGAATCAAGTTCTCTAACAAGCTTTACTTCAATTGTGCTGTATATTCAATATACTCACCTAAAGTCAATTGAGAAAATCTATATCTTTTGTGCAGCTATCTGTGGTAAAATTTTCATTTCTGTTTCTATATCCGTTGTTGAATATTATGACTGGCTGTACAGGCTAAAGGTTACCGGGTAGGACCTGTATATGACGATGTTTTATCAATGGCGTGGTTTTTCCTGGAGTTGATTGTTAAATCAATGGCCTTGGAGCAGGCACGTCTTTTTGATCATAATCTGCCTTCAGGTAGAAATCGGTTATCCAATTTTCATTTTACATTGCATTTTCCTAGTCAAGTTAGCATACAATGCTGTTTTGGAGCTGGTCTCTCTATGTGAGTATTGATCCTAGAAGAGTCTCAACAAAGATGAAAAATATATTTGTTATGAACAGCATCTAACCAATAATCAGGGACCTATATTTATATAGAGGTTGTTCTTATTGCTAAGTTATGTTGTGACCTCAGAAAACTGGCAATCTATTGATTGCCCTCCTTCCCTGTGGCATTAACAACCTGTTGTATGAAAGATTATTATTACTATTCTCAAAGTGATTTTTCTTCTCTCTGTGGTAGGCGAGGATGTTCCACCCATGCAGCTCAAAGAAAGTGTTTTTCGATGTATCATGCAATTGTTTGACTGTCTCTTAACTGAAGTTCATGAACGTTGCAAAAAGGGTTTAAGCTTGGCGAAACGTCTGAACAGTAGTTTGGCCTTCTTCTGTTATGATCTCTTATATATCATTGAGCCCTGCCAGGTCTATGAACTGGTATGTTATTGTTTGGTTTCTTTCAGGCTATCTTACCTGGAAACAACAGTTCCATTGTTTTTGTTTTGAGTACTCAGCCCGAAACTGAGTATTCATTGGTAGTCTCCTGATGAATTTGGTTGTCTTTAGAGTTCAAGCGGTATACTGGTTTCATAAAGTAATGCCGTCCTCTCATGAGACTTTCTTTTTTATCAGTGAAATGGTTTTTTTGACTGAGTACAAATGCTATTGATTGAGCATGTGCATGATTTTCACGTCTGGCCATGCTTATATGGTTCAGGAAAATTAGTTCATCTGATGTTTAGGCCACATCTATGCTCTCAAAAAATTAGAACACGGAAATAATATCTCTTCCAGATACCTTTGATAGTGAAAAAATTTAAATGTCCTTCTTTTGTTCAACAGGTTTCATTATACATGGACAAGTTTTCTGGTGTTTGTCAATCCGTCCTACACGAATGCAAGCTCACATTTTTGCAAATTATCTCTGATCATGACCTTTTTGTAGAAATGCCTGGCAGAGACCCATCTGACAGGTGTTTTTCCTTCGAAGCTTTATTCCTGCTTTTTCAGTTTTGCATTGTCAAAGTTCTGCACTTTACTGCTTGAATATTTGTTTTATAATTAACGCATATGAGGACATAGAAGTTACAAACATATAATATTAAGTGATTACAGTTCTCCGGTAAGCACAAGAACTCTTGTGAATACAGAAAATGGAAGCTGTAAATAGCCCTACATTTTTCCGTCTTCTTTTTAAGTGTGTGCGTATCTTTACTTAGTCTTGGTAGGAAAAATATATGTTCAGCTAACATTATTTGTATATTCTAGGAACTATTTATCCTCAATCTTAATACAGGAGCTATTTCTCTCCCTTGATCACGATGAGCTACCTCTGCGGGCAAAGGTCTTTTTGTCTTTAAGTGTTTGTACGTCTGAGATACATATAATGTTTAATTTTACATTGTAAAATCGTATCCTCTTTTTCGATCCTTGTAGGGTGCAAGAATTTTAGTCATCCTCTTATGCAAGCATGAATTTGATGCTCGATACCAGAAAGCTGAAGATAAACTGTATATTGCACAGCTATATTTTCCTTTTGTCGGGCAGGTATGTCACAATGGATTGAAAAAAATCCAATAACTACTTTCATTTGGTAATCCATGTATGCTTGGAAAATTTCTGCGGGTTTTCAAGTAGGCTAGAAGCTTGTACTCACTTGCAATCCCATCAAATAATGTCATAAACATCTACATTTAGAAGAAAGTAAGAATATGCCGTAAGCAACTAGTTGCAAAACAGCCGTTTGAACGATTCATCTGTATGCACAGCCATAGCTAGGATGAGCTGATATAGTCGCCTGACATGTTTATGTTTTGTTTTCTTCTGTTTGCAGATTTTAGATGAAATGCCTGTTTTCTACAACCTAAATGCTACTGAAAAGCGAGAGGTTTTAATTGGCGTGTTGCAAATTGTTCGTAATCTGGATGAAACATCACTTGTCAAGGCATGGCAGCAGAGCATCGCTCGGACTAGACTATATTTCAAACTCATGGAAGAATGTCTCATACTTTTCGAGGTGCCGTTCCCAACCATGTCTTAACTTTTCAACTAACTGTCTAGCGAACCTAAAGGGAATTGTTATCCTTTGAATTATAAATATAGGTGGTCTGGTGTGTAATAAATTATTGATTTTGCACTGCATTTTTGTCTTTCGTAGGATGTGAATATTTGATTCCATCTGGTAGTGCGGATGTGTTAGAATGATATGAGGATTGTTTACAGTGTATTAGGAGTTATATTTGATGTTATCCTTGCAAGTTCTTTGGTTATAATCAACATAATATTTGCCCCATATGCTGAATTATAAAATTTCAGCATAAGAAAGCTGCTGATAGCATGCTCGGGGGTAACAATGCTCGTGGTCCTGTTAGCGAAGGAGCTGGATCACCAAAGTACTCTGAGCGACTTTCTCCTGCCATCAACAATTATCTGTCAGAAGCTTCCCGCCAAGAAGTCAGGGTGAGTTACCTCGAATTCCATAAATTTGCTGCTGCCTTTTGATGGACATCTCAGGACCAAGTTAGAAAGTCTCTGCTTTTTGTATAAACGCTCACAGGTCTTCTGTCATTTTACTGCAGCTGGAGGGAACACCTGATAATGGGTATCTCTGGCAGAGAGTTAATTCTCAGTTGGCCTCACCTAGTCAACCTTATTCTCTAAGAGAAGCTCTAGCTCAAGCACAATCCTCACGTATTGGTGCTTCAGCTCAGGCACTAAGGGAATCGCTGCACCCTATTTTGAGGCAAAAACTGGTATGGTTTTCTGCTTATTCAATGTCTTCTCTAGATTACTCATCATTTTTTCTGGCATATTCGTGTATGAGCTATTCTTAATGCATACTAATTTTACTCACAATGTTCAGGAACTTTGGGAAGAGAATGTAAGTGCCACTGTTAGCCTCCAGGTTTTGGAAATCACTGAAAAATTTTCATCAATGGTAGCCTCCCATAATATTGCTACAGACTATGGAAAACTGGACTGCATTACTACTATAATGATGAGCTTCTTCTCTCGAAACCAGTCATTAGCCTTCTGGAAAGCCTTCTTTCCAATTTTCAACAGAATCTTTGATCTTCATGGGGCCACATTGATGGCCAGGGAAAATGATCGCTTCTTAAAGCAGATAGCTTTCCATCTTCTTCGGCTTGCTGTATACCGCAATGACAGTGTCAGGAAAAGGGCTGTTATTGGTCTTCAAATACTAGTCAAGGTGAGACATCTAGATTATGTAAAGACTTCTCTGTTTTTTTTTCATCCGGCAAGAATTTGATGCTTTGTTTTTGTAGAGCTCGCTCTATTTTATGCAGACTGCTAGGCTGAGGGCCCTGCTTACCATTACTCTGTCAGAACTCATGTCGGATGTTCAAGTGACTCACATGAAGGCAGATAATACCTTGGAAGAGAGTGGCGAGTCACGGCGGCTGCAACAATCGTTGAACGAAATGGCTGATGAAGCTAAGAGTGTCAACTTGTTGAGGGAGTGTGGTCTTCCCGACAATACCTTGTTGATAGTCCCCGATAAATTTACGGAAAACCGTTGGTCTTGGGATGAAATGAAATGTCTTTCTCGCAGCCTTGTTCTTGCTCTTGATGCAAGCCTCGAGCACGCCCTTTTGGTATGGTTTATTTCAACTTATCATTTCTTAAAAGTATCTGTTCTGGTCAATCGTGGAATAGATGCCTTCTTTGGCTCTTGGCATCTGTACCAGAGGATTTGATTGCCAACTGGTAGTTTACTTGCTATATTACATGGTGGAACTCGTGTCTTTTTTAAAAATATCCTCCGCATTGATACTCATTGTTAAGTTTCTATTACATTCACCAAAAGTAGTTATGGAAATTGGAAATTGACTCTGATGAAACCTATAATGCATTGGACAAGTACATCTGCATTTCCTATCAGGATCGTAAAGGTTCATGCTTAAGGAGAGTTGATTCCTATACCTCTTTTCTGACAATTGTAGAATTTCTTACATTGAAATTTGGATATTACCTCTGAATGAATTTTTTAGCATTTGATCTGTAATAAGTACCACAGAAGTGCAATCCAACCCTTGCGCAAGCTTTCCATTCCTGTTTAGTGGTGAGAGATACAAATGCAATAGTTTAAATATCTGATTGTACCATTTCCTATCATGTTATTTATTTCTTGTTTCCTGTTCCGATATGGTAGAAAGTAGAAACTATTAGGCTCTTCCAGCTTCCAAGTTATTCCGTATTTTTCAATTTCATAACTTCTATTATTTTAGGGATCTGTGATGGCTATGGACCGATATGCTGCAGCAGAGAGCTTCTACAAACTTGCAATGGCATTTGCTCCTGTTCCGGATCTTCACATTATGTGGTTGCTGCATCTATGTGATGCCCATCAGGAAATGCAGTCCTGGGCTGAAGCTGCACAGTGCGCTGTGGCAGTTGCAGGTGTAATAATGCAGGTAATAATTTCTAAATCTGTAATGCGTATTTAAATCTTTCTATGCCCAGTGAAGTTATCATCATCTCTGCAGTATGATCAAACAATTCTAAAATTTCGTCGCTTATAAGCTGTAGGCTTCTTTGAAATCTTCCTACCACTACACAATTTTAGAATTCATGTGTATGCTTCTGTGTTTGCCCCTCTAGGCGTTGGTGGCTAGAAATGATGGTGTGTGGAGCAAGGATCATGTGTCTGACTTGCGTAAAATATGTCCAATGGTAAGCGGAGAGTTTACAACAGAGGCATCTGCAGCTGAAGTAGAGGGTTATGGTGCTTCAAAGCTAACAGTGGACTCAGCCGTTAAGTATCTACAGCTCGCTAATAAGCTCTTCGCTCAAGCTGAACTCTACCATTTTTGTGCAAGCATTTTAGAACTTGTTATTCCAGTTTACAAGAGCAGGAAGGCGTATGGACAGTTGGCTAAGTGTCACACGTTACTTACTAACATATACGAGTCCATTCTCGATCAAGAATCAAACCCAATCCCATTTATTGATGCCACTTATTACCGGGTGGGATTTTACGGCGAAAAGTTCGGGAAACTGGACCGGAAAGAATATGTATATCGTGAACCACGGGATGTCCGGCTAGGCGATATAATGGAAAAGCTGAGCCATATATATGAATCAAGGATGGACAGTAATCATATTTTGCATATTATTCCAGACTCCAGGCAAGTTAAGGCAGACGAATTACAAGCAGGAGTTTGCTACCTTCAAATTACAGCTGTTGATGCAGTCATGGAAGATGAGGATCTTGGAAGCAGAAGGGAGAGAATCTTTTCTCTATCCACTGGAAGTGTCCGAGCACGAGTCTTTGATCGGTTTTTGTTCGATACACCGTTTACTAAAAATGGCAAGACGCAAGGTGGATTAGAAGATCAATGGAAGAGACGGACAGTGCTCCAGACCGAGGGTTCATTCCCCGCCCTTGTAAACCGGTTATTGGTGACCAAATCTGAGTCCCTCGAATTCTCACCAGTGGAGAACGCTATTGGAATGATCGAAACCCGAACAACTGCACTAAGAAATGAGCTCGAAGAGCCTCGTAGCTCCGAGGGTGATCAACTACCACGCCTTCAGAGTCTTCAGAGGATTCTTCAAGGAAGTGTTGCAGTCCAGGTATGTAAAATTTAGTGAAAATGGTAAAATAGACCCTGAATTTTGCCAATTTGGCGTCAAAATCCCCCAACTTTAAAAATGGTTTTTAGACCCTGAATTTTGTAACCGGGTTTTTAAACCCTATCGGATTTTTCAAATTAAAATTAAACTTTGAACATAAAATTAAACCATAGTTTCAAAATTTAACAGAAAAATATAATCCAACTTTGGATAAATTATTCTATAATTTCAAGTTTAAATTTGAGATTTCAGTCTAAAAACCTTGGTTATTAAAGTTTAGGGTTTAAAAACCATGGTTATCAAAGTCTAGGCTCTAAAAAACCATTTTTAAAATTAGAGGTTTTTCCACCAAATCGGTAAAGTTCAGAGTCTATTTTACCATTTTTCCTATAAAATTAGGATCAAATTGTCATTAGCAAAGTTTTGTATGTTGTTTAAAACCTAGAAATGCTAATCTTCCATGGAAATGCAGGTTAACAGTGGAGTCTTGAGCGTCTGCACAGCTTTCTTATCAGGTGAACCTGCAACAAGGTTACGTTCACAGGAACTGCAGCAACTTATAGCTGCACTGCTCGAGTTCATGGCTGTTTGCAAGCGAGCCATTAGGGTTCACTTCAGATTAATCGGAGAAGAAGACCAGGAGTTCCATACTCAGCTCGTCAATGGATTTCAGTCTCTCACAGCAGAACTCTCACATTACATCCCAGCTATCTTGTCGGAACTTTAACATCCCTCCCTTGTAATTTTGTCTGTTTATTTTTGTTGTGAGCTTGTGTTCTTCGTTTTTGTATTTTATTTTTTAGTGTCGTTTCCACTATTTGGCTTGGCTTGGGTTATATATTATATGGTCATTTTGGCCTTTCTCTTGTTAATTTCATATCATCCTTTATCACTTGCAGAAAATATAAAAATTCGACACAATTACCATGTGAAATTTTTAAATATAAATATGATTAATATGTGATACTAATTCTATATTTAATTTGAAAATAATTGTAGAAGTATGTAAATGTGTGTAAATGTTATATTACAGTATTTGATAATTATTGTTATATCGTTCATCACAGAACATTAAATTAAAAATATTAGAGCACCTCCATTGGTGAATCTCTAAACGTCCCTTTCAATTAGAGAGAAATAAAGAAAAAGGTAGAGAGATAAATTAAAAATGAAATTCTTAGAAAAAGATTTAAGCATCCCTTTCAGCATTTTTTTTGTTTTTTTTTTTGTTTTTTTTACAAAATTTGAGCTAAGAGCAGCTTTAATGCTCATGAAATGTCTTAAGTTTTTTTTTTTTTTTAATGTACACTCAAAATTAGTACACTCAATTAAAAGTATAATACTAAATATTACTCCCTCCGTATTTTTATATATGTTGTTTTGACATTTTGCACACAATTTAAAAAATTTTGTATATTGTCTAAAATAACCTTAGTTATTAAATGTGTTCACACTTTTGATATTTATTTATTTAATTTTTGTATATTTATTATTAAGGTTATAATAATCATTTTCTTATAAATTTTACCTTAAAATCTGGAAACGACATATATTTTGATACAAAAAAATATTTTTAAAACGACTTATATAAAAATACGGAGGGAGTAGTAAATTAGACATTTTGATTGTGTGTCTTAATTTTTAATGAACACAAAATAAAAACTAATTAAACAACAAAATATTAAAATCCTTGATAGGAGTTAGCAATAAGGCTACCCTAACAGCATCTGTATTCAGTGGCGGATCTAGAACAAATTTATAAACAACAAAAAATATTCATATGAAAATTTTAAGAAAATAAAATTTTAACTAAATAGATGATTATTAAAGTTGAGAGTTCTTTTTATCCAAGAAAGTTTAGAGTTTTTAAAGATACCAAAAATATATCAGTTGTTATTTTTTATTTTGTTCAAAACGTTGTTATCTTTTATTTATTTTTTATTAACTTTGAATTGATTTGAATATTTGATTGATTGTATTTGCTTTAATCAATTTTCTTTCTAAATCTTAAAAAATTTTTGGAAAAAAAAAGGGAAAAGAATTTCAAAATATAGAAATAATATTTTTTAAATCTTTCAAAACAAAATTGTAATGGAAAATGAGGCACAAATTAAAATTAATTGGGGGCACTATCACAATTTTGTTACAATTAACAAACAAATCAAAAAATTGAGTGGGTCCCATGCACCCACTCTCACCACACTGCATCCACCCCTGTCTGTATTGCAGATCTTAACAGAAAATTTTATATTTGTATATTGACAATATTTAATATAAAAAATAAAAAAAAGTTACTCAATAATATATTTTTACAAAAAATTAAGATATTCTTGTTTCGTTCTTCCTCTCTCTTTCCTCTTTTGTCTCGCTCTTCTATTTTAAAATCTCTTTCCTCTTTTGTCTCTCTCTTCTATTTTAAATTTCTTTTGCAAAGATATGCAATGTAGATGACCTAAAAGTCCTCTATTAATAAAAAATACCTCTTTTGACGCTGTATAGATATAATAAAAAATTTGGCGGGGCAGGTGAACGAGTGGTAGCTCCACGTGCCTTATCTGCACATACACCACGTGTCACACGGGCTTTTAGACGCGTGAAATAATTGCTTTGATAAAAAATTCAAATGTTTTTAGATCGTTTTCTTCTCCTGTGATCGATTCCATTTTCTCAACGATATCAGATCCTCTGTATATCAAATACCGATCACCATGGAAACAGCTTCGAAGGTAGAACTCGTTATCGAAGGTGGATTACCAGAAGTCCCTTCGCAATACATTCAGCCACCAGATGCTCGACCTAATCTTAATTGCGGCGGCGATGTTGCACCAGTCCCAATCGTCAATCTCTCGAGCTCCGATTCCGCTAGGGATTCCATCGGTCGCGCTTGTCGCGATTGGGGAGCCTTCCACGTCGTAAACCATGGCGTTCCCCTCTATCTCTTAGATCGAATTAGGTCTTTAGGTCTCTTATTCTTCCAAGATTGTTCCATTGAAGAGAAGCTCCTCTATGCCTCCGACTCCAACTCCGCCGGATCTGAGGGTTACGGTAGTCGTATGTTGCTCGGAACTCAAAATGACGTCGTTTTAGATTGGAGAGATTACTTCGATCACCATACATTCCCTCTCTCTCGCCGGAACACTTGTCGTTGGCCAGTCTCTCCTCCTGAGTACAGGTCTGCTCTCCCTCAATTCTCATTCTCTGATCAACGATAACAAGATCTGCTCCACATTTTTGAAAAATTGTTATTTTAAAATTTGAATTAACGCAATATAGGCAAACGAAATTAATAATATTTTACGTAATCTTTTGCTTAATTAGTTTTTTAAATAACATTAAAAAAAAATTGGTTTCAAAAATAATTTTTTGATATTTAGATGATTTGTTTGATTTTTTTTCAATTTAAAATCGATAGTGCAAAAAATAATAGAAAAGCAATGATTTTATAACATATTTGGTGTAAATAATTAAATGTTTTTAAAATTATACGTATAATATAATATATAAAATCAATGGTGCAAAAAAAATATATATATATATATATAAAAGCAATGATTTTACATGTTTGGTGTAAATAATTAAACGATTTAAATTTATCTATTTACAAAATCATGAAATTTTAAATCTATGATAATATATTATATCATAGATATAATATAAAAGCAATTATTAGATACAATTGATTATTATCGAGTATATAGCAGAAATTTATGGATTTATAATATTTACAAATGGTTTTAATTGATAAAATATGACAATTGTGTTGTTATTCACAAAATTTCCTTTTACTATTTAGTTGCCAAACAGATTTAAAAATATGTTTTGATGGTATTAATAGTTGACTAAATTGTCCTTTTATATCCATGTTGCCAAACATATTTAAAAGTATATTTTGATGGCTAATTAAATTGGTTTTTTTTTTACTATCTTCATATTTGTATTTCTCAAGAGATTTCTTCCACATTTTTTACTGATTGGAACTTGTAATTGAAGACAAGTAGTTGCAGAATATGGTGATGAGATGAAGAAACTAGCTCAAAACCTATTGAAGCTGATTTCAGAAAGCCTTGGAATCCCCTCCTCCTCTATAGAAGAAGCTCTAGGGGAAATCTATCAGACTGTCACAGTTAGTTATTACCCTCCATGTCCACAGCCTGAGCTTACTCTTGGTCTTCAATCTCATTCAGATGTTGGTGCCATTACACTTTTGATTCAAGATAATGTTGGAGGTCTTCAGCTTCATAAAGATGGTCAATGGCTCAATGTTCCACCTATATCTGACGCCATTTTTGTCATTTTAGCCAATGATACTGAGGTTTCTAAACTCTATATGAATACAAAAGCTTTCACTGTAAGGAGATTTGACATTTTTTTGTTTGTTGATTTTGCAGATCATAACCAATGGCTTATACAAGAGTGCTCAACATAGAGCCTTAACTAACGCAAACCGGGCTAGGTTATCAGTTGCTACATTTCATGATCCTTCCAAGACTACAAAGATAGCACCGGTTTCTGAACTCATTAATGAACTCTCTCCGGTTTGAGAATAAAAGTGAGCAATCAATACTTGGAGAATTAATCTACGCATTTTAAATAGTTCGAGAATAAAATAAGCGTTTTCCCCTAACAAACTATATACATTATCCATTTATTTTGCATCCTCTTTAGTGGTGTCTGTTTATTTTGTTGTGAGCTTGTGTTCTTCGTTTTTGTATTTTATTTAGTGTTGTTTCCAGTATTTTGGCTTGGCTTGGCTTGGGTTATATTATATGGTCATTTTGGCCTTTCTCTTGTTAATTTTATATCATCTTTTATCAGTTGCAGAAAACATAAAAATTCGACATGATTCCCATATGAAATTTTAAATATGAATAGAGTTAATATATTATATATATGATACTAATTCTATATTTAATTTTGAAAAATAATTGTCGAAGTATTTTATTTTTTAACTCAGTCGAAGTATTTAAATGTGTGTAAAAGTTGTATTATATTTGATAATTAATGTTATATCGTTAAAAATATTACTCCCTCCGTATTTTAATATATGTCGTTTTAGAAATAATTTTTTGTTTCAAAATACATGTCGTTTTCAAATTTCAAGGTAAAATTTGTAAGTAAATGTCTATTATACCCTCAATAATAAATATACAAAAATTAAATAAATAAGTATTAAATTGGTAAATATATTTAATACTAAGGTTATTTTTGACAAAACAAAAATCATCTTAAACTGTGTGCAAAATGCCAAAACGACATATATAAAAATACGGAGGGAGTAGTTTTTAGAGGTTGTATAGAAAAATAAAAGCACATCCGACGTAGGTTGCAGACATAGGTTCTACATATTTAATTACATAAAATCAAATTAAAAATAAATATTATTCTAGATTTAAGTTCTCAGGTAAGAATTTATAGACGTGTTTAATTATTTTGTTCAATTTTCATGATAAAATTAATGTTTTTCCATTAATGCTAAAACCCTAGGTTTTGATTGTTGAAGATGTTCTAAGATTTTTGGCGGGATAGGTGAACGAATGGTAGCTCCACGCGCCTTTTCGAAGTATTTAAATGTATGTAAAAGTTTATTATATTTGATAATTATTGTTATATCGTTAATTACAAAACATTAAGATAAAAATACTATTAATCTTTAGACGCTGTATAGAACGAGTGGTAGCTCCACGCGCCTTTTCTGCACGTACACTGCGTGTATGATACGGGCTTTTAGAGCGCGTGGGTAAATTGGTTAGATAAAAAGTCCAGTGTTTAAGATCGATTTGTTCTCCTGTGATCGATTTCATTTTCCCAACGATATCAGATCCTCTGTATATCAAATACCAATCACCATGGAAACAGCTTCGAGGGTAGAATTCGTTATCAAAGGCGGATTACCGGAAGTCCCTTCGCAATACATTCAGCCACCGGATGCTCGACCTAATCTTAATTGCGGCGGCGATGTTGCTCCAGTCCCGATCATCAATCTCTCGAGCTCTGATTCCGCGAGGGATTCCATCGGTCGCGCTTGTCGCGAGTGGGGAGCCTTCCACGTCGTAAACCATGGCGTTCCCCTCCATCTCCTGGATCGAATTAGGTCTTTAGGTCTCTCCTTCTTCCAAGATTGTTCCATTGAAGAGAAGCTCCGCTACGCCTGCGACTCCAACTCCGCCGCATCTGAGGGTTACGGTAGCCGTATGTTGCTCGGAACTCAAGGAGACGTTGTTTTAGACTGGAGAGATTACTTCGATCACCATACATTCCCTCTCTCTCGCCGGAACACTTCTCGCTGGCCAGTCTCTCCTCCTGACTACAGGTCTGATCTCCCTCGATTCCCATTCTCTGATCAACTATAACAAGATCTGCTCCACATTTTTGACTGATTTGAACTTGTAATTGAAGACAAGTAGTTGCAGAATACGGTGATGAGATGAAGAAACTTGCTCAAAAGCTATTGGAACTGATTTCAGAGAGCTTGGAGCTTCCCTCCTCCTGCATAGAAGAAGCTGTAGGGGAAATCTATCAGAATATCACAGTTAGCTATTATCCTCCATGTCCACAGCCTGAGCTTACTCTTGGTCTCCAATCCCATTCAGATATGGGTGCCATTACACTTTTGATTCAAGATGATGTTGGAGGTCTTCAGCTTCATAAAGATGACCAATGGCTCACTGTTCCACCTATATCAGACGCCATTCTTGTCATTTTAGCTGATCAAACTGAGGTTACTAAACTCTGTATGAATACAAAAGCTTTCATTGTAAGGAGATCTGACCTGTTCCGTTTGTTGATTTTTGCAGATCATAACCAATGGCTTATACAAAAGTGCTCAACATAGAGCTGTAACTAACGCAAACCGGGCTAGGTTATCAGTTGCTACATTTCATGATCCTTCCAAGACTGCAAAGATAGCACCAGCTTCTGACCTCATTAATGAACTATCTCCAGCTTGTTACAAGGGAGTTGTGTATGGAGAATATGTTTCTTCATGGTACTCAAAGGGTCCAGAGGGGAAACGAAACCTTGATGCTCTCCTTTGCTAATTCTGTCTTCAAACTCTTGTTCAGTATCTTTGCTCCTTTCTAAGTTCAGTGATTGTGTTATAGTGATCATGATGACACTCATGTGACCATCAGGCAACCACAAGTGCAAAGCCCTAACAACTGTTGTATTGCCTCATATGTTTTAGATGGCTTGGAGCCATAATAAAGAGCACACAAGTCGAACAATACTTGTTTACTACACAGACTAAGTCTCTGAAACTATTTTACTCTAAGAGGAACTTTCAAATACCTAGAAACTCTTCTATTGTAGGATAAATTATTTTGAATGATTCTCTTGCAAAATAATATTTAGAGAGAGAAAAAAACATAAATCTTTATTGGAAGTTAATTAGCAAAATGTAAAATTATTAGGAGTTGTGTAGAAAATAAAAAAATATTGTACAAGGAAAATAAAGAATAAAAGGTTTAAAGAAGAGAAAGATGAGTAAGAACATACAAAGAGAAGCAAAACTATGATACAACCTTGTCATAATACATCACGAAGATGGCTTCAAGTTCCTAAATGCAGCCGCCATAATCTGAGAAAATTTCAACATGTGAAATCAAATCAGATCAAGTAAATCAATTATTAATACAATAAGCATTAGTGTAGATATATACATATACTCACCCGGGCAGCTCCAGGATCAAAGCTTCTATTCTTCTCCTCTCTCTTTATGTCTACACTTCGTTTACTAACTTCTACATTGTAATTCCGTGTCAATTTTGTATCATCTTCCACTTTACTGCTGCTGCTTCCACTACATTCTGCTTCACTCATCTGTTTACTTCTTGTTATGCAAGTACTGTCATCAGCTGCGGCTGCTTCTACTCCAGCAGTTCCACTGGATCCATTACCCGTGTTATCTATTGATTTTGCATCCTCTTTAATATCTTTGTTCTTGCTTCTTGTTTCGTGTTCACGAATATTATTTTTAGCGAGGCTTTGTCCTTTATTCGAGAACTGTGTAGCAGCTGCTCGTGCGCCGGCAATTGCAGCAGTGAGACTAGTATGTTGATCCATTTTAAGTGGTTTCTTCTTTTCTATTGTACAGGATATAGAACCGGGTTTTAAGGAAAAGGGGTCTTTAGGATCTGGAAGAGGAAACTTCACCGGAAAAGGGCTTTTAGAAGGCATAAGTCCTCTAGCTGCTCCCTCGTAAACCTGTTCAGTAAAAAAAAAAAAAAAA
>KE150706.1:284908-310879 GCA_000411095.1 Aethionema arabicum
TATTATCGAAAAAATAATATAATCTTCAACATACTTTACTTAATTCTTAATTTTCTTAAGTGTGGTAAATGAATGCAGCTGTCATCACACTCATTAAAACCGACTAACCAATTTATTTTTACCCTTAAACAGCATACATGTGTCACTCTCCATATATTAAAAACGTCGTCATATGTTAAAACCAAACTCACCCAACCCATTTGTCTAAATCTTAACCGGACCAAAACCAATTATTCTCCGATTCCCCCAAACCGGACAAAATTCTCAATTAAAAAAAATAAAATCCTAGATGGCAACGGCGATAATAGACGTTGTCGGCTCGAGTAAACCGACGGCCCACTTAATCTTCCGCTCTGGAACGGGAGGCAGACCAAAACTGGTATTTTTTTTTTTCAAACCAATTATATATTTATTTTTTAACTTTTTTTTTTGGCCAAATATTTTTTTTTTAACTTTTTTTGCTCTCTCTATATTAACTTTTTTTTTTCTTAACTCAATTTAATTTTTAACTTATGGGAAAAACGAAACTCATATTTATTATATTATTAAATGAATTTGGTTTTGTGACTTAGGAAAGAAGCACGGTAGTTTTGTTGATATTTTAGTTGCGAGGTGTGTGAAGACTGAAGATGCGAGGCTTAAACGCAGCGTTTTCTCCCGTGAGGCTAAAATGACAACGTAGAATAGAGACACACCATGGCAATGGCATCCATTGTTATCCCTCAGTTTCTCTCACTAGGCTCCATCACTCGTCGTAATCTCCTCCTCTCCACCACTATCGCAACTGTATCTCCTCCATTACCCCCTCCACTTGACCTTACCATCACCGATCGCGTCTTCCTCGATTTCTCCGTTTGCCCTAATCTCTCCCGCTCCGATTCCTCCACCGCACCAGCCTCATCTTCTCCTCCGTGCTTAGATTCCACACGCCTTGGCCGCGTCGTCCTCGGATTATACGGCCGCCATGTCCCTATCACTGTTTCCACCTTCAAGCTCATGTGCACTTCGTCTACTACATCTTACAAGAATACACCTGTCCACAAGATCTTCCCCGGTCAGTATTTCCTCGCCGGAAAACAAGGAGGCCGTAGAGAAACAGCAGAGGTAGGTCATCTCCTCAAGGATTTACCTCGTAACACTGATGTAGTCAATTCTAGGTCATTTCTCCTCCCACACGCTCGAGCCGGTGTAGTCTCGCTTTGCTTATCCGAAAACGACGACGATGACGATACCAGACTTGATCCTGAATACAGAAACATCGAATTCTTGATCACCACCGGTCCTGGACCTTGTCCGCAACTCGACAATGGTAACATTGTATTCGGAACAGTACTCGAAGGTATTGTAACATGTTAACCTTTTCTTCTGGATTTTTGCTTACAAAATTGATGAGTTGTTGAAATTTTGAGGTCTCAGGGTTAGATGTGGTGACGAGTATAGCTTCAATTCAGACGTTTACACCATCGGAAAGAATTCGTCAGTTTAACGATCTTGCTGAATTTCTTGGAGATGAAAGAGCTCAAAATGCAAGAGCTTTGTGGAACAGACCTATCAAGACTGTTTATATCAGTAACTGTGGAGAATTAAAGGTCACAAATCCCTCACTATCTCCAACTTTACCTTAATCTGTGTCTATATATATGAATATATATATCTATGCTTTCTCTGCTATATACTTGATGAATTTGAGTCATCTATTTTCATTGTTACACAAAAAAGTTATCAATTTTTCATTCTATGAAACAAGTTTGGTGAATAAAATTTGAACAAAAAACAAATGAAATTTCTTTTTGCAAATGTTGAGAAAGCCAACATTTAGTACATTGTGCAAGTGTGTAAGGTAATTAAATAAAAACAACATGTGAAATAGAAAAAAAATCATTAGATTCTCCCATGAAAGAGAAGCCTTTTGGAAAATTGTTTGTGTTTACTGTCTAAAAAATCTGTAGAAACGTTGACGCTCTTTGTGCATTTCAATGTTGTTTTGACGAGAAACGTGACCACTTGGGTCGCTTTATATATAACTCCAGTCACCAATTAAACTCACTCACAAGCCTATCTCTGCATATGAAAAAAGCTTCCAAAAGAGCACACTGTAATAACAAAATCCAGTAAGAACCTTATTATGTTTTTGTAGAATTTTGATCTGAATCTCCAATTTTATTGATTGCTGTTTTGTGTATGTCTACTACATACTCTAATTAGTATGTTTTCATATCGGAAAATGATAAAACAGAGCCTGAATTTTACCGATTTTGTGTAAAAACCAGACTCTGAACCTTTGATAACGAGGTTTTTAAAAAATAGTTCAAAATCTAAAACAAGTTTGAAAGTTTTTACACCAAATCGGCAAAATTCAGCATCTATTTTATCATTTTCTCTTTTTCATATTGGGATATATAGATGTAGTGAAAGGTTACCTTAAAATAAAATCTCAAAACGGGACTTCAAGTGAGTCGTCCCAAGCTTCAGCACTTCCATTAGAAGCATCTTCAACATCTTCTTCCATGGATAGCCTAATATATTCTCTATGAGCAAAACGATCCCATTCTGTCCACGTAGGATTTGCACGCTCCTATATATAATTATACAAGTATTATGAATCAAAAGAGCAATGAATCTTTTGTCAAAGGTATCTTTGTTTTTATTACCTGACGGATGAGGAAGGGATCTCGTGTCTCAAAGGCCATAAATTTGTTTAGATTGAAAAGTATATTGAACACATTGCCTGAAAGTTTAGAACCTTTCAAATCATTCAGACAAATGAACCCTTCGTCCTCTGGTTTAACCATGTCGAATAATTGACATAGAATATCCTCAAACAACACTGCTTCTTGTGCCATACATTCCATTCTATGTAACTGCTCCTCGTAAAAGAACTGTAACTCGTTCCGAGTTAAAACTCCGTTTGCATCCAAATCTATGCACTTGAACCTATCATTGAACAATTTAACAACATATAATATCTCTCACAAGACAATACTTTGTTATGTGTTTATAAAGGATTTCATAATTCTCACCAATACTCAAGACTAGGTTCTGATGACTTGTCTTCTTCAGCTAATATAAAGTAAACAAAATCCTCATAACCCATTTTTCCTTCGGTTTTACATGTAAACTTCCTCGGCACCTATGTAAGTAGAGAGAGAGAGACGTTAACAATCACGTTCTGAAGAAATAAGATGAAATGCAGATGAAGAGTTTATTTTACCTGAGAAAATATTCTGTCTACAATCCTGTAGGTGAGTGCATGGTTACTATATCGGATTAGATTCTCTTTGTCGATTAAGAAATCATGGTCTGTATCCAGCTCCCAGAACTTGCAGTATATGACATAGAAATGTTCATAGGAGAAGTACCTAATAATAAACAGTAGAGGATCAGAATAGAAGGCTTTAATCAGCCTGAATTACTCTTTTTTTAGGACAATTCTTGAGACACTTACCTTAACACCTTATTGATGTCCTCTTCTTCTTCGGCATGTTGCATTGCGTCAACTAAATTTCCTCGTTTAAGCTCTCTTAAGGTTAGACGGCCATTCCCACTCCTATTTATGTAGTAATATATTCTGTATATTACAGTTTCAGCTGTTGCCAAAAGTTTTCCAAAAACATTACATTTGGATCATACTCAAATCTGCTTTACCCACACCTCTATTATATTTGTTTCTATCTAATGTGAAGCAAAAAAGAAATAACTGAAAAAAAAAATCAGATCACTCCATAGTCTTGAGACTGACCATATCTATCCTGAAACTCAGGCGTGCCTTGCAAGAACTCAAGTCCAGGGTGTGCTGCCAGTAGTTCTTGGAGCACAGGTTTGAAATCTTCCTGTAATAAAATTCATCAATGCATGATAACAAATTAAAATGTGTGTGAAGGTAACATGTAAGAAGTTTTTTAGTTCGTGTATATATTTTAACAGAGAATAGTTGCTACATACAACAAATTAAGAAGATAACTATACCATCTAATTATGTGGCCAATGAAAGCAAGGAAATTGTGACGTTTAGTGCAGCTCAGAGATGCTTATAGGTGAAAAGAAAAAACACCTGCACAAGGTACTTCTGATCTGGTTGCTTCAATATAGTAAAAATCTGAGTTGCTATGTCCTTTGTCAATATGTTTCCCTTAACCCAATAGTCAATGAAGGCTTCTCTGTAAAACAAGTTTGCAAAAAACAGTGATTACAACATGTTTACAAGCTTTCAATTAACAGTACACAAGCCAAAACAACACCAAAATTCCCAAATAACTTGTTAAAGCCAATATAAAAGCAATGATCTAAGGATTTTCTTTATTTCTGAGCTTTAAACTAATATTTTCTCATCATTTGGTTTTCAAATCCACTGGTTCAGTGGTCATGTGCTTTCTCAACACCAAACTCAGTAGCTAACCCAGCCAGAATCGATGGAACTATCAAGTTGGACTGTATTGAAAATGTAGAAAAACTGCAGACCAACCTTTTCACAAAACCAGTATTACCGACATCAAGTTTCTTGAAAAGAGAAGTGGACAAAAATGATGGAACCTTGCAGACTTCAGTAGTGACCAATTTAAATTCTGGAAGAAACAAACGATACGGTTATTTATGGTTCTTTAATAAGACATGATCAAATCTATAGAGAAGCTGACCTAGCTGCTGCAGACCATCCGCATGACCATAGAAAAGATTGTTGATCTTGGCTATACACTGCTCTTTTAGATCATTTGCTGGTGGGCGACCATCTTCAAAATAAAACTATGAAGGGAACAACATTCAGCACACAAACAATACAGAAAAAGACAAGATTACAATGAGAATATGATCAAAATAAAAAACCTGAGGTATGAGCTCTTCTTTAGCAATTTCACTAACTACTTTGAGAGGAGAACTAAGATTAGAAAGTCCAGTCCTCTGTCTGGCTATACGAGGCGAACCAGTGGAATTTCTTGGAGAAAGAGGAGGTCCATTGCGTGCAGGAAACATGGTAGCCAAAGGACTATTCGAGCCTGAATTTGCCGATGAAGAGCCTCCACCAACATTGAGAGGAACACCTGCTTTGACATCATTGACCAAAGATGCTACCTAATCATATAATAAAACCAAAAAACATAAGAACAAGCGAATAAATAAACAAATCACACATATTCAGAATCTACGATCATCAAATTTACCAAACGATTGGTTTCAGGTAGCGCAAGCCATTGATGGAAAAGCTTCTGGACGAAATCCTGATTAGATTTCATCATTATTGGAGATGTTTCAGGGAGCTGCAAAAGCTCAATATCCAACGATGCTACATCGCTCATCGTTACAGACTCCATCGATTAGGTCTGATTCGATCTTGATTCAAATGTGATCACAATTTTTTTTTCTTCAGGGGAGACCAATCACGTCTTCTATGAATCCATTTTCCAAAGGGGAGAAGGAGGTGGAGAAAGTGAGATAGTTATTATATATATTCATACATACACGCACATGTGTACTAGTCGTGTATATATTATAAAACACAAAATTACAGAGAAAATCAAAGGTAGATCCGTCCGATACTGGAGGAAATAGCTCTGCAACCTGCAGAAATTTAAGGGTAAAGAAGAGAGACGCTAATCACGTTTTCTCAGTCAAAACTATAATTAGTAAATGTTGAAAAAACCTTACCTACTAATAAAAATATAATAATTACTCTATAAAATTATGAAACAAATGACAAAAAATATCACTTAATAACGTTTAAATTGCGTTAAAAAATAAAATAAATAACGGTTAAATTAATAGTTTATTTATTAACAAAAATTAATTAATTATCGCATAAAATACAGTTAAATAAAAATTTTAGTTTTTTAATCGTGGTAACTAGTACCAAGATGTTAAACAAATTAAATTAACATAATCAAAATCAGCATAAGCAAACACAAAACTGCTAAAATTTGTTAAAATTAGTAATTTATTAAACTTAAAAAACTTAGTATAATTTTAAAGTCATTTATAGAGTTAAAATGAGTATAATTTTATTAGTTAAATCTTTGTATAAAAACAGAGGTAATAAACAACAAACTTAATTATACATTGCACATCAATAGTCAAACAGAAAAGTCAACAAAGATCAAAGGAGTAGTTGTCGAGGATGCAAATGTTAGCAATCAAATATAGAACAATCCATTTGCACAGTCAGAACATAAACAAACAAAAAATATATTATCGGAAGCATGAAACTAACTTGTTCTCTCACTGTAAAACCTGTTTGTTCTTGCTTCTTCTTCTTCTTGCACTACCTTCTTGTTTTTTCACATTTCACCAAAGTTAGTCAAAGGAAACTATTACTACGCGTTTTGCTTCACTCTGCAACAGCAATGGCACTTTCGTTCGAGTTTTTCTCACACGTTTCTCCATTTTCGACGCTCTTGACCTTTTCCACGAGCTTCTCCTGCGATTCATTGGTTGTAGCCTCTGATGTTGGATCTATGGGTGTTTCAGCTGCACTTTTTGTTGTTTTCTTTGTGGCCTTTCTGATCTTTGGAGTCTCAGGGGTATTGCTTGTTTTGGGTTCTTCTTTGCAACCGTCTATACTGTGGCGGTGTCGAGCACAATGCTTCGCTTTCGCTTCCTGATATGATGAGTTAACTGTGTCGCTGCAGCTCTTTCTGCGGTTAAGATTTGGTGACTTGGGCCGAGTTAACGGAAACTGTGATCAAATAACCATAAGATGTTAGAAGCTGCGTTCTTCTCAAATCTATTGATGTATAACAAAGATTAACTATCTAGGAATTTGCAGGTTATAGAACAGACTAATTAATCTAAAGATGGAGAGGATGACACGGTGTGTAATTCCGTGACTAATTATACCAAAATTGAACATGTAAATATGGGAATTACTTTCAACTTCTACAACGCATAAGTGTGTCCATGATTTATGGAAATAATATACTGCCAAAATCAAATTACAAACGAAGCTAATGTGGCAGGAGGCTAAGATCATCTTAATCGACTACGAGAAAAGAAATCTGAATGTTGAATTGCATCATGGGATTCAACAGTTTTTCAATATTGGATCAGCAAGAAACTGAAACAAAGAAGAGGATGAAAAAAAGAAGTGATTACAGAGTGGTTTTGTTTCAATACCTTCTTCAATGGTTGTTTTGGGGGAGGACCCTCGTAGTAGAAAGTTGGTACTGGATTAGCTTTGTAAGCCATGTTCTTCCGAAGTTGCTTAGTGACTACTTCTTGCTCTTCCTAAACATAATATAAAACATTTTCCATGTTTTCATTATAAGAGAATGTTCAAGAATAGGAGATAAAAACATCATGTCGACTCCAAAAATGCAACAGCTAACTCCCTAGATTATTGTAGAATGTGCAAGAAGAAAATGCAAAACTTTTTCTTTGCTGTTATTCTGCGTATGAAAAGAATAAAATGCAGATAGCTAGATAATGCCTGTGTATGCATGAGCATATGCATTTTACCTTGAGCCTTTTCTCGTTTTCTCTTTTCTCTGCCTCAAGTGCTTTCTGTTTCTCCTCTATTTTTTGGTAAAACTGAAACCAGATAATGCCGATAAGTACGGCACTCTAAGAACAAAAGAACGCAATGCAAAGCTACACTAGGAAATTTACTTGTTTTTACCCAAAGATTACCTCTCTCCGTCTTTCCAATCGCTCTGTGCTCCTAAATGTTGGAGCAACTCCAACTGTTATTTTGGGTTTTAAAGTTCTTGTGGATGTAGCCGATCTACATGTGGCTAAGGATCAGAAAAGTCATGTAGTGATAGATATATAAAGCAAATATAATTTTTGTTTTCGTTTAATTTCACATAAAGGATACGAGGAAGCAATGGAAAAACTATCTTCTTCATCATGATGCTTCTTGTATACTGTTCCCTTCCTAGCTAGTAGAGGCGATTTCGGCTGAAACAAAAGAACGAAAAAGGATTCAGTCTTGTTTTTCAAACACCTGAAGATAATTCCATACAGGCTAAAACGATGTTACTGTGTTTGGTAACATATAGAGAAGAGAACCACCATAATAACACTTTGATCAATAAATCAAAGGAAACAAGAAGCATGATTTCATCATCAGATTCCTTTCTTCAGCATTTTAAACAACGAAAAGATAAAACAAGTTATACGACACTGAGAGCTTCATTTACCTGTGAGCCTCTTGACGCTGAAGAAGAGTTGTTGCTATTAGCATTTCCTGATGAATCAGTATCAGCTCCTGCTTTCCCAGAGATGGAGGAAGCATGCTTTTCGGTTGACAAAGAAAATGGCTTTGGAACAGTGCGGTTCCCACTACCACGAGCTTTAAATGAAGACGAGTTTAGTTTCTTAGTGTCAGACGATTTATGAGATCCAGGTGTATCATTTATCCCTTCAACATCTGTGTGTTTAGTCTCAGGAACTGGTTCACTCTTCTGAGCATCATTTGCAACCAAGTTCTGCTCAGTGCATTCCTTCACCTCTGCCACCTCAACAGTGGAAGAAGCTTCGACTTTATTATCACTTGAAGATCCAGTTGAGCTTGCTATAGAACTATTTGGCTTCTTATCCATGTGTTTGTCAACAGGTTCTCTCCCCATTACCACTACAAACAGAAAACAAGGTATGCGTATAGATCAGCCCTAAACATCTAAAGAATTGCCAATACCCAGAGAATTTGTTTAAGAACATTAACATTGGCAAACAGCAAATCGGAACAAAACCACACTTGGTAGCTCAAGAGCAGGTTTACCTCTTTACATACTAAATTCACTTTAGCAGAAGAAAGCGAAGAACAAAAACAAGGCATGAGCAGCCAGAGATATTGAATACAACAAAACATGTTTACTTATAGAAACACCATTGGCTATATCTGAATGTGAAACAGCAAACCCTAATCAATCGTTCCCCCAAATCAGCCCCAGCAACATTTAAGAGCCTATGCTGCACAAACAACAACAAGTAGCGGCCAACGTTGTGCAGATCGAGCTACATTTCTTTGCCAAAAATGCGGAAAATGCCGAACAAACACCCAAAAAATAGAAAGTAGACAAAAAAAATCAAAGAATGTAAGTAAGATTCTTACGATTTGTAGCTCCGATTTTGTGCTCAGAATCTCGAATCGAATCTCTAAGTAATCACCAAGGGCATATGCAATCCCGCACAAAACAACCCTCTCACGTCTATCTGTGGAGAGATTTTAGTTATTTGTTTTTTGTAAACGCAAATCCATTTTACTTTTTCTTTTACAAAACTCTTTACTTTTTTTTCGGCCGACGAATAGAATGTCAAATATATTCGCCTTTTTATTGGCGTGTCAAATAAATCAAAATTCGCTTTAATTAATCTCCTTTTGACTTTTATTTTATTTAATCAAAATCAACAAAACAATTAATTAACATGATGATAATGATATTTTTAATTATTTGAAATGGTTATCCAAATTTTATTTTGATTTTTGAAACAGTATACATGGACCGACAAAAATATACATTAATTATTCTACAAAAATAGTGACTTTCGGCTAAATAGTTTATTGTATCTTGTTTTTTTAATTAGACAAATCTGTTCGTTAGGATTTAATTACTAACGATAATTGTGACGGTGGTATTCGGTGATCCATTTCTAACAAATTTGTAACTAATTGTATTATTTTGTTTCCATAAATAATTCATACGTGGAAATTCTAAAAAACCCATGATTTTTTTTATAGTATGTAAATTGTCTTGCATTTGGAAATTATTGTTTAATTATTATTTTATTTTTCAAATCTGATAGTCTAATTTTTTTAATTAAAAGGCTGGTTACTTATAAACTGATTTATAATGATGAAAACACATATACTTTTAAGTGCTTTTTTATTTTATAATAAAAATCGTATACATATATTATACATATATAGTCCACTTGACCTATATTTATTTATTTTTATGAATTGTAAGTGTGTATATTAATAAATTTAATGATTTA
This sequence comes from Aethionema arabicum, assembly GCA_000411095.1. NCBI lineage: Eukaryota > Viridiplantae > Streptophyta > Magnoliopsida > Brassicales > Brassicaceae > Aethionema > Aethionema arabicum. The sequence continues at coordinate 294,833 of KE150706.1, forward strand.
AACTTTAAAATGTTTTATATTGTGAGTCCAACACGAGCGCAATTCAAAGCTAACTTACTCACGACTGTTAGGTGTGATAGTAGTCCCACACAAATTCTTTAATTTAATCTAAATTTAATTATGTATTTATAAACTCTGTTAGATATTTGATGTGTATGTATGTCAAAAGAAACACTTTTTGAATTTTTTCCATTACTTAAAAAAAAATATACGTTTCATATCTCTCTCGTCACATAAGTTTTCTTTGTATTTTCAATCGATGTTATGTTTTATTTTTATATAACCAAAACATTTAAGTTGTATCATTAATATTGGTCGTTGAATTAGCGACAAGTAGAAGACCATAATTTTATTGATGGTCAGGATACTGAACAAAAACAAAATTCACTTACAGTGCATTATTGTAGTCTGGTATCCATCACTGATTCTAACAATAAAGAACTGAATAATTAAAATAAGAAATATAAATTTTCATAATATTATATTTTATACTCATGCAATTGGATTTCGAGGTGTCAATAATTGTTATTTATAACTTCATAAATTTTTAGAAAATAAAAAAAAGTTTATCCATAAGTATTCAATGAAATAGGGAGAAAAAAATTTCATAAGTATTCCATAAGTTTATGGATAAATAATTTTTATCTATAACTTGATACTCCATATGTAAAATTTAGAAAATAAAATAAGTTTATCCATAAGTATTCAATGAAATTCCTCGATCAGAACTACGAGATGAAAATTGGTAATTGGTGTTTAGTTTAATAATTGTTGGTTATTAAATTTTCAAGACAAAATGATAGTGTATTTAATTTTAGTAATTAATACTAGTATTTTAAAGGTAATCTTAAATTTGAAGTCTTTTTTTATCTTTAGATTTTATGAGATCTGAATGTGTTTGATATAACAGTAAAACCTTAAATTTATGTTTAAAAAGTAAAAATAATTTGCAATCTAGTATTTTTTTTGTCAAAGATTAAAGTACTTAACAGATATCATCAAACTTAATCAAATAATAAAAAAATAAAATAAAGAAAATTCTTTTTTTTAACCAGAAAATAAAGAAAATTCAATTCCACATAATTTGAATGTTATGTAAATTTTGTTCTAGATTAATATTTTTATTTCATTTTTTTGTTTGCTTTTATATGTGACAATCAAATGAAATATTTATTAGACAAATACATCAAATGGATATAAAAAAAAATATATATATCAATTTCACGTGAGAATGCTCTAACATATATATTTACAAGAAAAAATGCTTCAACATAGTGTTTAATGTCTTGATAGATAGTTTATTAATTTGGCCCATTATTATAAAGAATAACTTCTCTATACAATTTGTTTTTTTTTATTTTGAATTTGGATTAAATAAACTTCAAAAAACCAAAATTATATCATATAATTAATTCATTACATACCTAAATCAAGAATTAATTATTTTTGTATGTTACCTCCAAATTAGATTAACCTTATACTAGTTCTATAAATGTTATCGCTTACAATATTTATTTATCATTTTACTATTTCCGTTTACAATATTTTCATAGAGATGTGTAACAATGCCATGAAAATTGATTCAACTTGGGACAAAGTAAGACCTGCTAGATGCTTCCTGTAAAATTGTGCAACTAAATAATCACACAGCCTTTCAAAATTAATCATTAAACGTCCCTTGGCTCGATAACGTCAACTGATTCATCTCTCTCGCCGCCGATCTAAACGAAGACCCAGGCCCTAACCGACCGCCATGGGTGTACCAGCGTTTTACAGATGGTTAGCCGACCGCTACCCCAAGTCCATTAGCGATTGCGTTGAGGAGGAATCACCCTATGTAGACATCACCAGACCTAACCCTAATGGTTTCGAATTTGATAATTTGTACCTCGACATGAACGGAATCATCCATCCTTGTTTTCATCCCGAAGGGAAGGTAAGTTTTACTGTAGCTATTTGCTTGTGTAGGCATTGGTGTTGTGAGGTATTTGGTTAGGGTTTTGAGTTTATCCCTGTTAGGCTCTTGCTGATGCAATCTCCAATCGTTGTAGTTGCTTGATAAATTAGGAAGCTCGAAATTGATTGTTTTTGGATTAAAATGGATACTCCCTTTGGACTAGCGATTTCACTACTGGAGTTCTAGTACATGGATTTATTGTATAGAGGATGAAATCAACTTGTTAAAGTATTTTGATGGAGGCAATCTCTGTCTTGAGCATAATCTTCTTAATCAAGAACATATGTTGGAGAGAGAGGAGTATGGTCATAATGCTTTTAGTTTATATTTTTAAGTGAAGAGACAATTGATATGCTGATGAATTTTGTTTTAAGTTTCTCTTAGCTGGTCGGTTTTTGATACATGCTATATTCTATCAATGCAGCCTGCACCTGCTTCATACGATGAGGTATTCAAATCAATGTTTGAGTACATTGACCATCTTTTTCTATTAGTGCGTCCGAGGAAGCTTCTTTATATGGCTATAGGTGATTTTTGCTTCCTTCATCTCCTCTATCTGAATTTCTTTGTGAATTGGGATCCGATGAAATACTATGCTGCAGATGGGGTTGCACCAAGAGCAAAGATGAATCAGCAGCGTTCTCGACGATTCAGAGCTGCAAAGGATGCAGCAGAGGCCGTAAGTTTCTCCATCCTTCTACTTTACATTTAGCCATGGTTTTTTACTGATTACTTATGCATGTACAGGAAGCTGAGAAAGACATGTTCGGAGAAAACTCTGAGATTGAGGGGTACATAGTGCCTGCAAAAGAGAAAGCAGAAACCTCAGATTCAAATGTCATTACTCCAGGGACCGACTTTATGGCTCGACTATCAGTAGCTCTTCGGTATTATATCCAATCTAGGTTAAATCGACTTCCTGGTTGGCGATTTGTTAAGGTGTGATACTTTTCATTTAACATAGCCACGATATCATTACTGGGAAAGATATGATCTCATTCTTGCAGTTGTTGCTGTTATTGTTTCCTCTAATGGGTTTCTAGGCAATCTTTCTGTCTTAAGTTTATTTGTGGTGTATTGTTTGAAGGTTATTCTTTCTGATTCAAATGTTCCTGGCGAAGGAGAGCACAAGGTAATGTCATACATTCGCCTCCAACGGAATCTTCCTGGTTTTGATCCGAATACACGGCATTGTCTGTATGGTCTGGTTAGTATAACCCACAATCAGTTCTTTTTCTTTTGTAAAGGCAAGTAGATCTTCAAACGAGTTGCATGTTGGTTCTCGCTAAGCGGCATATATTATTTTGCAGGATGCAGATTTGATAATGCTTTCTTTAGCCACACACGAAGTTCACTTTTCAATTTTAAGAGAGGTAGGTATTTGCCATTACAGTGCTCCATTTTGCTTTGATACTCTGTCAATCAAATGAAATTCTTTCTCATTTCAGGTTATCACTTACCCTGGGCAACAAGAGAAATGTTTTGTATGTGGACAAACTGGTCATTTTGCCGCAGATTGCCCTGGTAAATCGGGTAGCACAAATGCAGGATCTGATGTACCAATCCACAAGAAAAAATATCAGGTTTGACTAGCTTTCTTTCTTAGTCTCCAAGAGCTCTTGTTACAGAATAACAACATACTATATTTGACTTATGGAACTTCTCATAACTCTCTGATGTGATAATTTGGGTAGTTCCTGAACATTTGGGTGTTGCGAGAATATCTGCAACATGAATTGGCCATTCCTGATCCTCCCTTCGTGATCGACTTTGAGAGAATTATAGACGACTTTGTATTCCTTTGCTTCTTTGTCGGGAATGACTTCCTACCTCATATGCCTACATTGGAAATTCGAGAGGTATGCATATTATAGAATCCTTGAATTGCTTGTTAGATTGACCGTTTCCATAACATGAGGATTCGGTGTACTGTATAATGTAATCACAAAACCGCTGTAGAGAATCATTATCCCGTTTCACACTCTATTATGCCAATGGGGCAATATGCAGGACTCTTTAGCTTCATTCTTTTTATCTTTATACTATATTTCGTTGTTACTTCAGGGTGCTATAAACTTGCTGATGCATGTTTACAGAAAGGAGTTTACAGTTATGGGAGGTTATCTAACGGATTCCGGAGAGGTAAGTTCTTGATTTTTTCTTAATTATCTTCTCCCTTCTCTCTGCACAATTAAATCTCCCCCCCTTTTTTTGAGCTATAAAAATGGTACGTTTCTTGTCACAATTATGTACTTGTGCAATAGATTTCTTTGGCTTAGTGATCAGTAATGAAAACCTGAACATTTCCAGGGCTTTTTTTATCTTGTGAGGCAACGATACAATTAAGCCATTGACGGGCTTCTCTTTTTCTTGATTGATAGGTTTTACTAGATAGGGTAGAGCATTTTATTCAAGCAGTCGCTGTAAATGAAGATAAAATATTCCAGAAAAGGGCGCGGATAAAACAGGTAATCTAACACATCTCTTATCACCCCTTAAACAACCCAAAACCTTAAATGCATTAACTTAGTCACATGCCTAATCAATCTTCAACGCAACATACCACCATGTTTCCAGCACTGACAACTCTGACAGCCACGTTAACACATTCTGGCTTGTCTGCAGTCTCTTTCTAGTTCACCCCTTTCACTTTGTCGTCGTTGGAGAATTTATCCCATAAACAGTCCTTATAGGGGTAGTGGATAAAACGCTTCCAAAAAAGCGAGCTTTTGAGTGCAGGGTGCTCCTTATAAGTCACTTACTAGTTCCACTAGACTATTACTAACATTGACCTGTGTCATATTCTTTTGTTATATTCAAAACTGCATAAGTTGTTCCTTTGGTTTGCTGATGGTGGTGTCAGTCAATGGATAACAACGAAGAAATGAAACAAAGATCAAGAAGAGACCCTTCTGAGATACCACAAGACCCGATAGAAGATAAGGTAATAGTTCCATCCTTCATTAAATTCATTTATTATGGGTCTGTGAACTATTGTTTCTTTATTGACTGTTAAATTGTTTATGAGGTTGCGTAGCGTAAGATTGGTTTTTCTTACAGGTAAACTCGTTCTTTGATTTTGTGTAGATTAAGCTTGGAGAGCCAGGCTACAAAGAAAGATATTATGCGGAAAAATTAAGTGCAACAAATCCAGAGGAAACTGAACGCATCAAACAAGACTTGGTAAGTTTTCCGCCAATGGACTGTCCTTCACCCTTCTGATGTTTGATATGATTTGTATAAAGTTGAATAAAGGTTTCTTGAAGCGATGGCCGATGTGATTTTAGGTGAATTTAGACTGTCAATATCCCATTAGCTTTGTCATCTGGAAGTTTTATACCAGCACCTTGTAGCAAATACACAGTTCTTTTTATCTTTTGTGGAGCCTTATAACGTGATATGAAATACTTTCTTGAATTTTCATCAAATCTAATGACATATGTTCCTTTTAGGTACTTAAATATGTTGAAGGTCTGTGCTGGGTTTGCCGGTACTACTACCAAGGTGTTTGCTCTTGGCAATGGTCAGTTTGACTTTACTAAATGTTCATATTGTCATTTTATTTTCCCTAATAGCCATGTTTTGTAACAAGTAATGGGCCCTTTTGTATTGTGTAGTAGATTGATGAGTCTTTTTTCAAAGAAAGACCTTTGTGTTGGTGTCAGTTCTTGACGAAACTAAATTGAAATTTGACGATTTCCCATACTAAATACAGGCCTGTGTTTCTCTAAGTCATCTTTTGATTGTTTCAGGTTTTACCCATACCATTATGCTCCATTCGCTTCAGATCTTAAAAATCTATCTGATTTGGAAATCACATTTTTCATTGGAGAGCCCTTTAAACCTTTTGACCAGCTAATGGGGACCCTGCCGGCTGCAAGGTTCTTTGCACTTAGTGGAACCTAAATTTCTATACTATTTTGGTGCATGTGGTGATGTAGATTGTGTTTGCTTGGTTGTTGCAGCTCAAATGCTCTACCAGAAGGATACCGGAACTTGATGACTGATCCCTCGTCCCCGATCCTGAAATTTTACCCTGCTGGTATCTTCGATGTTGAATTATAAATATATCATTGTTTTCCTCTTAATTTAATGGATAGTAATCGACTATTATTTTATTACAGATTTTGATATTGACATGAACGGCAAGCGCTTTGCCTGGCAGGTTCATGGTTCTTTGTATTATTTGATACAGTGGTCATTCTAACATGCTGAGACTGTATAATCTTTGTCAGTTGTTGATGTTGTATCTTTCGTACTTGCTGTGATCCAGGGTATTGCAAAACTTCCTTTCATTGACGAGAAATTATTGTTAACTGCTACAAGGAAGCTTGAAGAAACTCTTACGGTATGAATTGAACCTTCATATGCATATCCTTTGGTCAACACTATTTATCTCCAAGGAATTTGTCTTTTTCAGATTAGTTCAGAAATAGGTTTACAGCTTATAGATTGCACTAGCCATCTTTTTCATGGCTGTGTCTCGTGGTGAATAGAATCGGAAATGTTTCATTGCTAGGTTAAATGATGTAAGTACTAATCATGCAGGAAGAAGAACGGCTTCGCAACAGTGTGATGCTTGATCTGTTATATGTACACTCCACTCATCCACTAGCCCATAGGATTCTGCAGTATTACCAGTTCTACCGTCAGTTACCACCACATGAAAGTATTCCATGGGCGATTGATACGAACACTAGGTTAGCTTTGATTGGATGCATAACAAGCTATATTGAATCTAGATGTCAAGCGTGTTCTGATTCTCGATTCTCTTGTGATTGTTGCAGCCAAGGGATGAATGGTTATCTCTGGTTAAGTGAAAGGAATGGTTTCCAAAGTAGAGTAGATTCCCCTGTCGGTGGTTTGCCATGCATTGAGCAGAACCGAGTCCTGTGCGTTGCTTTTGCTTAACAATTTATTGCATTTTGAAATTAAATGTTGATTTCACTAAATTTTTTCCCTTTACATTTTCCAGAAACGTAACATATCTGAATCCTGCCAAACATTCTCATATCCCTGAACCACCAAAAGGCGCGATCATCCCAGAGAAGGTAATTGTTACCCTAAAAGATGAATTTGTGTTCTTAGTTACGTTTTATATTGCCGTTTAGGAGTTCTACTTAATTGTATCTCACATGTTTCTCTTTCCGTTTACAAACTACTTTATATTATTTTGTTAAATATTCACTGCAAAACAAATCGATCGAAATTCATTCAATTTACAGGTTGTGACGATTGGAGATATTAAGCCGTCTCCCATTTTATGGCATGAAGACAATAGTATCCGACGCCGTCAACCTCGAGATAGGTGCGTAGACTGTCCTACAGACTGATATATAAAAAAAAACATACAGTATAAAGTTTATTAAACCCATCTGATATATTTTACGGTGCAGGCCACAAGTGGCTGGTGCTATAGCCGGACCTATGCTCGGAGAAGCAGCTCATCGTCTAATCAAAAACACACTTAACGTGAGATCTTCAAGCAGATCACCAGCTTCAGGATTAATCGACCCCGGCACATACTACCGAAACGCACCGGGTAATCATTACAATGGAGTCAGTAATAGACCAAGAGCACCCGGTTCCTCTTCTTACAGAAAAGCATATGAAGATGACTCAAGCCATTACTATTACGGAAGGTACAACAACAGTTCCCCAGTAACCTTCAATAACGGTCCAAGATATCCCACTCCATCAAATGGCTCACCAAACTATAACTGGAACTACAACACCAACACACCAGACCAGATGAACCGTGGTGGACTACGAGCTGGAATATCTAACATGTCGATAGAAGACGACACGAGAAGCAGACCGGTAGATGCAGCAACGGACAGGAACCAACAGTATCCTCGAACCGCTACTGGTAACCCGATGCCACCACCGCCTAACCAATGGATCGGTAGGCCGCAAGGTGCGGTAGCTGGGCAGTTTGGTGGTGGTTCTAGTAGGGAAGGAATCGGTTATGGTGAAACAAATGGGAAACCGGGGAAGAAAGTGATGTATCAGGCGAAGACACAACAAAGTGAATGATTTAAAGAGGTGAAAACATGTGATGAGATTTGTGAGTTTTGTACAGGCGGGTATATTGTAGACTATGTTTCTTTTATGTGCTGCAATGCCCTTACTCTCCTGTCTTTTTTCTGTTTTTTTTAGTTAGTGTTTCGTTGTTTCGTTTCAGTCACATTTGTTCTTTGTTCAAAATTTACATCGTGTATTAATGTAGATTGAACTTCTGTTAGAGAAATTCTGATGCTCTATAATTCAAAATCGGAAAAAATGTTAGAGAAATTTTTTAATTATCGTCAAAAAGTTAAATTAATATTTTATTTTTTTATTATAGATTGTAGAGAAATTTGATGCTCTATAATTTAAAATTGGGAAAATGATTAAGAAAATTTTGAAATTTTGATGTTCTATAATTTAATATTGAGAAAATAGTGAAGAAACTTTTTAGTTATCGTCAAGGTGTTAAATTAATATTTGATATTTTCATGTATTGTAAAGATTAATTTAATTTGTAAAGTAGTATAATCAAAATGAAATTTTTAATTTTTTAAATGCGTTGACACAAACAAAATCAGATTGTGCAAGTTAAATTTGATAAATTTAAAATTTGGACACTAACAAATAATTCTTTGAGTCATTTTCCTCTTTTAAATTCCATAATCTACAAAGCAAATTGGTAGCATAACATGTGATCCAAATCAAATAAACTATAAAACTAATATAATATAAAATTAAAAACATGTATCTACCAAAAATCATATAATTAAGATCAAATGAGAAAGTAAATATTGACTTATATAAAGTGGTAGTAAATAACATTTAGAGATGATGAAGAAGATAGAAGTAATTTGTACTATTGGATAAAATAACCGCTCAAAAAAAGCAAGAAGAAGAGAAAGAGAGATCCAAATATCAAAGCAGTTTTCTGACCAGAAGTCAGTGTATTCCCACCTAATCCATACTGTTGATTCTGAGCAAAACCAGCAATCTCCACCATTTTACTCTCGAAGAAATTCTTCGAAGCTCCACAAGTAGGACATCTCCAATCATCAGGTAACTTCTCAAATTGAAATCCAGGTGGAATTGGATACGATGGATCACCTGCAGATTCATCGTATTTGTATCCACACGATCTACACTCGTAGATTCCAGTGTTTAGTACTGCGAATTTCTCCTCTAGTCTTCTCTTCTCTTCAATCGATTCTTCAGTTTCTTGCGACTGGTCAGTGGAAGGAAGTGTGGTTCCGTCGTCTCTAGAGACGGCTAAGTATCGATTAGGGTATGAGATTGTGATGAAAAACTGGTGGTGAAATCGTCTTTTCTCGCATTTTAAAAACGGCGTCGGTTTGGGGAAAGGAGAATGAGGAGAGAGAGTGTAGAAAGAGAAGATAGGTTTCGCGATTGTAGTCGCCATTTTGTTGATTTGAGTGGATTTTAGGTTTTGTTGGTCATTGTTGAGAGAGATGAATATCTCTTCTCAAAGAATCCATTGGAGAAGGAGAGGCATATGCTGTTAAGCAAAGCCTTTCTAGGATAAGGTTTTCCTGAGTGACACGTGGCGTTTTCTGAATGGATCCTAGTTTTTATTAAAACCCCAAAAAGCCCCTCCGTTATGTTTTCCGTTTAGCCCAGTGTTGCTTTACCTTCCGTCCCAAGTTAGCCACGTTCCCTTTTCTTTTTTTTTTAATATATTATGAGGTATTACCGTATTAATATTTTTTACGAGAACCATTTTGTAATTTTAGACAACATTTTGTGAGATATTAAAATTTTGAAATTAAGACTGAAGGTATAAAGTTATGTTCGGTTATTTATTATTGTTTTGTCTGATATCTTTAGACGAATAATAACTTAAAATTATAATTTTTGCTTTTAACATTTTATAATTAAAATTATATCGCTAAAATTTGCTAAACCAATAACAAATATATAATTTTTTAGTCAAAAAATTTTCTATAAAACACGATTTTGCATTTAATTTAGTATTGCCTTGGACATTTCAACCCGTACATATTCACAAATACATCAAAAGATTGTCGACGAAACAATAAAACTGAACCAACAAAATAAAACAAACACTAACATTTTTGTTAGTAGAGTTAAAAAAAACAATTTTATTAGTTACTAAAGGATTAATATAGAAATGCAAAGAGTTTAGAATTCGATTATGAACTGAAACGACAAAGAAGTTCAAAATAACTAAACTTAGAAGAAACTAAACTACATAACGCCTCTGCAAATTACAATTGCGTGGAACACATGACAATGCAAAGCTACCGGTTCCGCTTATGCGACCTACGACTACTAGTGTCAGCCATGGAAGCCTAAAGCCATATCTACATAAACATAACTGAACTACAAAGATTAAAGACAAGAACATTTGTGGAACTGACACGTGTACTCTACCAAATTTCTCACCTAAACTCACTCAGAAACACTAAGTTTCCACCTTGTCACGATTCTCCTTCAAGCTCTTCGCGATCCATATCGCAGTTTCTCTAGGAGACACTTTTCCTGGACCAAAAGGTTTCAGCAACACATTGAGTTCATCATATCTTTCTTCTTGTAACAATCTAGCACTGAATTCAAGTAAACCCTCCAAAGCATCAGCTCGTTGCTGATACGATGATGGATCAAAACGACCTCGTCTTGTTTTCGACGATGTGGTTTGGCTTGAAGCACCAGCAGTAGCATTTTGATCAGATGATGATGACCTGTCGCTTCTATTGTCTATCATGTTGAGGTGGATACCTTGCCAAGTTTGAACCGTGCATTTGTCTTTTGTTATAGAACGGTCATCGATAATGTTGTCCGGGACCGAGCCTTTGGATGATGTTTTCTTTTCCATGGGAATGTAGAAGATGTCTTGTTCGTATGACGCCATTGGATAAATGGCGATCTTGTCAAATCTTGGCTCATTAATGGAAACTTCTGGAGATTTCACATTTTGTAAGATCCCAACCGTTGGATTGTAAGATGCAGCTTCTTGGGTTGTAGCTCTTTTTGTGAGAGGTAGAGATGTCCGGCGAGATGAAGGAACTATCTTTTTGGTGGTATGATCTGAAACCGGACGCTGAAATACAGAGGAAAAGCCAGTAAAGGTCATGGATGCTTACAAATAACAGAGGTCATTATTAGATGTGGAGAAATAAAACGAAAAGACAAAATTGTCTGGAAAAGGTATTAGCAGTCATGTGATAACCAAACCCAACTCAGAACTTGAAATTGAACTCCGGTAATCGATTAGTAAGTTAATAAAAGAGAAAATGGTAAACTAGACCCTAAACTTTTGCTGATTTGGTGAAAAAACCTCTCAATTTTAAAATGATTTTTTAGACACTAAACTTTTATAATCGGGTTTTCTTAAACCCTACAGGATTTTTTAAATTAAAATTAAACTTCGAACATAAAATTAAACCATAAATTCAAAATTTATCAAAAAATATAATCCAAAGTTGGATTAGTTATACACTTATACTATAATTTCAAATTTAAATTTGAGATTTCGGTTTCAAAAACTTGGTTATAAAGGTTTACGGTTTAAAAACCCCGGTTATAAAAGTTTAGGGTCTAAAAAACTGTTTTTAAAGTTGGGGGTTTTCACACCAAATCGGCAAAGTTCAAGATCGATTTGACCATTTTCCCTTAATTAAAAAGAGTCAAGTGTGAGTATTACCAAGTAGTCATATTTTCTTCCAGTTTCCATGTATCTTCTAGGTGTTGCTGAAGTTTTTGCGAGAGGATACTTCGTTATCTTGGATACACTTGAAGCAACTGCCTTGCATATCACAGTTCCTTTACTGCTACTCTCAATAGATGTATCTGTAATTCTACGGCTTATACACTTGATAGAAGATGCAGTGTCTTCTTCAGCTTCTGGATTCAAAGCTCTGTCACTCCAGAGAGAACTATGTCGTCTTTCCCCAAAAGCTGGACAAGTAACAGCAGGTTCAGAAAAATGGGTTTTCTTCACAGTCCTCTTAGCTTCTGGCCACTGAGGAGGTAATGTTTTGCGCCTCATACCATTGAGCCTGAGTTTAACATCTAGAACATAAGGTTGAAGATGTGGATGTCTAAGTAAACTTGAGGCCTGCGATAAAAATTCATATTTCTCAGAATTAACAAACATTGGCAAATTAGTCTCTAGATTTGATATCTCGGTAAAGGTTATACATACAGATGGCCTAAATTCAGGGTTTTTCCGCAGCATGCTTTTGACAAGACTTCGGCTGAAAATAAGGTTCAGAAGTGCATATAAACCCATGATGTAACAGTATTATATTATATGAAGGTAAAAACTATAAAGCAACCAAAATAAGAAGACGTACAATGAACCAGAATATTTTGTTGGGAGCGGAGCCACAATTGTTTTGTTTATCTTGTTAATCAGTCCTTGCATGTCCTAAGCCACAATATTTTAAAAAGTATCAGAATAAAATGGTTCAAAGATGGGAAAGTTTTTATTACACGGAAACTTACAAATGCTTTAAATGCTGGCTTAAGATTGGCCATTTCATATATACAGCATCCTGCAGTAAGAAATTCAGGTGTCCGTAAGTAGATCATCCTAGGATACTTGTTGTGTCTAGACAACGTTAAGATGAAATTGATATCTAAGAACAACTTCCTCTATTTTTCACGATTAAAAGTGAGCCAAAGAACAAAATAGACACAATATGCCCTAAACTAATCACTCAACACCCCCTCACAGTCTCCTTGCATCTCATAGATATAATGAGACGCTCATAATAACTGACATATAGACAGTTAGAACAGCTGGCACTTCAGATAAGATCCAATGCATTCATTGGGCTACTACTTATAATGATCCAGTAACGAAGACAGTACGAATACTAGAGCACGAACTCTCTTCAGTCTTTGTTATGAAGATTTATCAGAAACCTTACAAGAGTTACATTGCAAAATCACGCACCTAAAGACCAAATGTCAGATTTAGAACCATAAGGTATATCAGCTAGAAGCTCAGGGCACATATAGCTGGGAGTCCCAACAACCTGAAGTTCATAGAAAAAAAAAAATCTTAGAAGAGAAGCATTGGCAGGTATGCAAGATGATGAAGAAACTGTAGAACTCACTGAGGAAGTGAGATTGTCGGATGTTAGAATCTTAGCTAAACCGAAGTCACCTATATGGACACCAATCGGGGATAGCTGATATAAGGATCTTTCTGACGATGTGTTTAAGAGAAAATGAAAATGGAAGCTCACCAAGGCGTGTATCTTGCTCCTTGGTTAAGAATATGTTCGAGCACTGGACAACATTCAAATATTAGCACACAGAAAATCTCAGTTTTCAGCTCTGCATTGCAGAGAAAGCAACATGGGGTTAATACCTTGACATCACGATGAAGGATATTATTCGAGTGTAAGTACTCGAGGGACATCAGAAGCTGAACAAGCCACTTGCATAGTTTCTGAAAAGAAAGCACGGAATAGAATCATATTATACCATTCAAGAGAAGCACGTACAAATCAGATCTGCAAACCTCTTCGGAAAAATGCACGCCATTGGCTTTCTTGATAGCTTCTGCCCTGTAACATAAGAAGAACGTGAGGCTGCCTCATTATCTCTATAGTGAATCCACAAGGGAGATATTACAAAAAAAGCTGAACCCTTAGAATACAAAAGAAAAAAAACTGACATGTCGCCTCCTTCACAATAACCTATGATGATGCACACATAGCAAGCCTAAGAGAAACAAAACAAAAGCTCAGTTCAAAAAGTGTGGAATGATAATGAAACGTGTTAAATCAGAAAGCGCAACTTACCTTTTCCACCCAAGAGTCTTTGTATTCGACAACAAATGGATGACGCATTTTTGAGATGAGCTCCATCTACCCAAAGTAGAGAAACCAAGATCAAACCATATGACAAAAAAAATTATACAGGCGTTCACAACACACAGTGAGCATAAGAAGGCTCAGAACTGATTAATAAGTATGCCAACCTCTTGATGTGCAGATCGCCTAGTCCTTTGAGTTTGACGGGCAAGACGGATTTTTTTCAACACATACCTAATGAAACCCATACATGACATTAGAAACTTGACCACTCTTTGTGCAGAATCTAAGACAACAAAAGATATCATTCCTCACCTTTTCTTCTCATGTTTATGTCTCACTAGAAGAGCTGACCCAAAAGATCCTTTTCCTATTTGCTCAAGAATCTCATAATTGTCCATTATATCTTTGTTATTCTTTTACCTGTAGCCTAGAGGGATGTAGAAAAAAATAGGCATGTGATGCTTCCTGGTCACTTTATAACAAAAAAGATGGACTATGAACAAGACACTAGAAATCCTAAGAATGTAATACCGAAGTCAAGTAACAAGTACTCTCTTAAGTAAACTATAAAGTTGATAAAAGCGAACAACCATCAGATGTGACATTTACTTTTAGTTACATTAGAACAGAAATTACTTAAGGTCAAAGAATCATATACAATTCCACAAAACCATGATCAACTGAACAAGGACACGATAATAGTCTAGACTGTGGAGAAAAACAATGGTGAGAAGCATCCTACGTACTCGGATTATGTTCTGGCAAGCAAAAGTGAATTCGAGCTTTCATGAATTCGAGTATATTAGCAATTTAACGATGTGTGCATAAGCAGGACGTAGGAACAAAAGACATTCATCTCATGAATCAGCGTATAAGTGCCTCATATACGAATTTCGAACCAGCTCCAAAGCTCTTTTACAATCCAGAATGGTTTTTCTAGGATCCGTTACTAGTGACGGAGATTCGAGCAGAAAAACTTAGACATCAATTCGAAACCAAACAAAATTTGCAAAATACACACGAAGAAAATGACATTTCATGAATTTGAAGCCGAATTAGGAAAAAGACATGAATCGCCATGAGTTAAACCAACAACGTTTAAGCAAACATAATATAGATTAATGTAATGAAAACAAACTAAAACTGGATAGAAATCATAGGCAACAAACCTTAATTAGAGATAGAACATACAAACCCTAAAACGAAGTAGAGAACGCGCAAGAGAACACACACGCAGAATGTGGATATATAGAAGGAACAAAAGCCCCTCAGAACGAGAAAGAAGAGGAATACTGACCTAACAAATTTCACTAGCACACAGAGTTAGCGCGTGAGGAGAGAGTTCTTATGGGGGATAAAGAGAAGAGAAACGGAGGCTTGGAACAGCAGCGGTTAATGCGAACTACCAGCAGCAGAAGAAGAAACAGTAGCTTATCGTCTTCTCAGCGAGTGATCCGTGAGGAGGAAAAAGACAAGTTTGGAGAGAGAGAGAGAGAGAGAGAGAGAGAGAGAGAGAGAGANCCATTAATGGTGGCTTTTCAGAGTTAGACTGGATTATAGATGATTCATTTATTCACTTCACATTTTTTATTGCCTTTTTGGTTTTTTCACTACTTTATTACTATTTTTTTCTTCAACTGTACTTTTTTTAATTCATACCAGTATTTTCTGATGGCGTTAAAGAAAAAACGATATTTAATGCATATGTTATCAAATAAATATAATAATTAATTTCGATATTAATCATCATACATTATTCATATATGAGTAATGTCTTTCTTCGAATGCTATGTATTACTACAAATTCTCTATTTTTAGTTACTAATCACAAATAAACGAAAACATTGTAAGCAAAAATTTAAAATAAAATAAAAATATTGGCTGGCATTTACAAACTTATAACAATACACAACAAAATATTAAAATTGTAATGATACGATTGTTCTTTTTCTCTACATCAATTTCTTTTCCTTCTTTCATTAAATTTAAAAATTTCTCTCTAGTATTTTTAAACTTATTTAGAAAAATTATAGATATTATAAAAACATGTAGGGATTAAAGTAAAAAAACCCTCAATTTTGACCACTTTGTAAAAAAAACCCTCAACTTTAAAAATCCATTTTTAAACCCTAAACTTTACTAATGACATTTTTTAAATCCTCAATTTTATTAATGAATTTTTTATATTCTAGGCTAATTTTTTTGCTAACACTACTAAATATATCCGTTAATGATATTAAATAAAACACTAAATTTAGTAAAATTAGAGAAAAA
>KE150706.1:321721-351158 GCA_000411095.1 Aethionema arabicum
TCAATATCAAGAAAACCCGCTTCCCGTAACGATAACTCAATTTTAAATTCTTGGAGCAAAACCCACAAAGACACAATCTTTGAAGTTCAAATGTTCTAGCATTAAGCAGACCATTGACTTGGGTTTCAATGGTCTCAACTCTAGTAAACCATACCTGGATTTGGGAAAGCCTTTTAAAACCTTTATCCTCCTCTCTTTGAACCCTTCTTAACAAGTCATCTCCCATTGCCTTGAGCTCTGCCATTACTATCTCTAGAGCTGCGAGATTCTCCTCAAGATTGTGAATATAACTCTCTTTGAGACATAACCATTGAGAGGTCTGATTCACAAGTTGATCACATGACAAAGAGACGGAGAAGCAACCACCCATCACTGCAAAGACACAAAATAGAGAAATATTCACAAACACAAGCTGGTTGCAAATGAATAATAATTATTAAAGAAAGAAGGGAAGATAAGATAGAGAAGAAAGAATAAATTTGTCTCCGAAAAAGAAAATGCATAGAGTAAGAATCTTTACTTTATGGATGGGTCCATCCAAAGATGTCGCTGTATGAATAATACAGAATACCTTTTAGCCTTTTAGCCTTCTTGATGATTGCTACAGTAACGCAAGTAATTGAGGTTCAGAAGCTTTATTCCTAAGATTTCTCTTCATTTTTGGAGTGGATGACAACTAGGATTTTGAAACTTGAGGGCCTTTTCTTTATGAAACTGTGAAACTTAAAGTTTAATTTCCCTTAATCCCTTTCAAGTATCCATATCGGCAAGAGAATATCAAGAAAGCAAAAGACAAAGCTTGTAGAACTCATCTGTTTCACACAGGCTTCAACAATTTCGTTTAAACACAAACAGAAACATGGAGCATCATTCAGTTCTGTTTAGGAGAGTGTGCATAGCTTGATGGAACTGTTCCTAATAGCTAAACCAGAAAAAAAAAATGAGGAAGAAAACACTTACAAGGAGCGAGGCTGAATTAGATCTGCACGCATGAAGGTAAGAATCGAGCTTTGGTAGCTTCATCCTCCCACTCAACCTCTTCTATTCATTCTTTTACTCTGTATCTTATTTCAATTCCTTTCTCACCACCTGGGACGCTTTTGGAATCAAGTGGAAGCTGTCCCAGCTTTGGACACTCGATTACAAACGATTGTCTTTAGACAAGGAAACAACAGATCTCCAGAGTTTGTGTATAGCTCGTCAACCTCTAAATCTGAACCAACTCTTACAGATAGAATTCTAAATGTTCAAAAACTAGCAACTCCTTCACTTCACTGTGCTGAGATTCAATGAAAGGCCCATTACCTCGTATTTTCAACACTCAAATTCTGTAGACTTGAAATCCCAACAATACTTGAAAGTTTTTCCGTGAACTCCAAATCCACCCACAGACAAATGATGTATATGAGTATATGCCATGTTGAGGTATTGCAAGGAAACTAATTCTGACATTTCACTCTGTAATTCAGAGAAATGCATCATTGAACGGGTGGAATATTAGAACTAGTTCCCTTGCAATACCTTCGTATACTAATAAACATCGCATGTAGATCTTCTAGAATTGAAAAGCTGATTCATCTAGGATTTCCCTTAATTTTTCAAATGGGTAACAAATAGGGTTTAAGACGCTCTAAACCAATGGATTGAGAAAGACAAATGATAGAGATCTAATACGAGCAACCTGGAAAGAGAATTGAAAACTAGGAGTACTTTGAGATTCAGGAAGAGACGAAAACGCATGATCTTGGGAGACATCGATGGAGTTGCTTCTACTGACACCAAAGCAATCATAAACCCTAGTACGGAATCCCATTGAAAAGCAAATTCCAGAATCAGAATCGAAAATCGGAACGCGGATTTTGTTTCGCAGACCTGGAATTGAATGATGCGTGAAGAACTCCGATGCATTCGCCATCTGATTGCAGATAAGCAAAGAAGAAGAAACGGGAGGGCTTTAAATTCGATTATATTTAAATACTTATTATCAAAATAATTTTTTGACCCCAGATTTTTATAACCAAATTTTTTAAACAATAATCACAAAATCAAAATTGAAATCACAGCGTAATTGAAAAAAAAAAATTGGATTGTATAATTAAATTTAATTTTGAGATCGTAATTTTTTTAAGTTGAATTTTGATTTATAGAACAAGTTATGCCGGAACAAAATCAACCTAATGGTTTCCATTTTTAACTTCTTACCCATTTAATAACGAATTATCAAAATTTATGATTTAAATATAATATAATTATTAAAATTCAAAATTTTAGAAAATATATAATTTATAATATATAGTTTAAACAATTTTTCACGAAATCTTTGCTTGTGCCTTCTTTCCTTCTTCATCTTGCAGTTTGTCCCAGTAGTACAGTATTCATGTCCTATGATAGAAATAGAAGGGAAAGACAATGACTTAAAGATCACATATATACACAGACCGGATAATTAATCAGACCTATTGAAACGCAGTGCAGAAACAAAAAGAGAAACAAATAGGTCATGAAAATGAAAAGAGTTGGATGAATTAGACCTGCACACATGAAGGTAAGAAGCGAGTTTTGGTAGCTTCGTCCTCCCATTCAACTCTTTCTATCCATTCTTTTTCTCCGTATTCTATTTTAAGCCCTTTCTCACCACCTGGGACGCTATTGGAATCGAGTGGAAGCTTTCTCAGCTTTGGACAGTTGATTACATTGATCAACTTTAGACAAAGAAAAGGCAGAGGTCTCCAGTAGATGTTCTGTAGCTCCGGTAGATTACTTAAGTTTAGCTTTTCTAGTTTGCGGAAAAGAACAATCCCAATCCCTGATTCTCACTTGCACAAGCTTTCTCTTTGCTTATTATATCTACCAGTTTAATAGAACCGTTAACACAAAGAGATGTAATATTTGGAGCAAACATCAGAAATGTCAAATCCCTTAGGTATTTGCAACGCTGTAACAAAACCTCGGAAAGACTCAAGAAATATGGGGTTGTCGGGTTTTGTAGAGGAGAAACTCTCTCATCAATCTTTATCTCAGATATGTCACAACCATTTAAGAAGAGCGTTTTGAGGTTGTTCATAGTTGTTGGAAGATATAATTCTGATGATTCAAATTGATGGCCGATATCCAGAAATTGTGTACAACTCATCAACTTCTTAGACTGTAAAAATAAATCTAAACCGGAACCAACTTTTACGGATAGAAGTTCTAAATGTTCCAAAACTAGCAACTCTTTCACCGTGTTGAGCTTCCTTGAAGCCCCACAATCTAGCATTTTCAATACTTTCAAATTCTTTAGACGAGATATCCCAACAATACTTGATAGTTCTTCGGTGCGCTGCAGATCCAGATGAATTAGATTTTTCAATTCGAATAGACCATCAGGCAACTGACATATACAAGTACCTGACACGTTGACATATTTCAAGGAAACTAGTTTTGATATCCCATCCGGTAATTTTGAGAGGTTAAAACATTTAGATAGATCCAAAACAACCAACCTAGGCATGGATCGAAAGAAACCAACCGATATATTTACCAGTTCCTTGTTATCCTGCAAGAACAAAGTTGTAAGTTGTAGGCATTTAGGATCGCCAGAGAGACTCTCAATCTTATTAGACATCAATGAGATCTTTTTCGCATTTTTCCAATTATCAACCTTTGGCATTTCATATAACCCAGTACCTGCACGAACAATGAAAATATCCTTTTGCTTTCCTAGATCAGATGCTATCCACAAAGCCATTTCACGAACAACATCATGCATATAAATTCCATAGAATTCATCCTTTTCATCTACCATCAACAAAGAGGTACAAATAAGACTACCAATGATCTCATAACCCTTGTTCTCAGCTCTTTTCATACTTTCGCTTGCATCTATATTTCCCTCACATATCCAATAGCTTATCAATTCATGTTTCGAAATTCTATAATCTTCCGGAAATAAAGAGCAGTACAATAAGCACGCCTTTAATTGCTCATCCTTTAGATTATCGTAACTATACTTCCAAATCGGAAGAATCTCATCCTCCATGCCACTAAACTCAGAAGCATATGTAGTCAAAACATCAATTGCGTGCTGCCATTCTTGAGTCGTCCTCTTGCTTGCCATGGTCTCCCCAATGACATTAAGTGCTAGTGGTAGACCATGACACTTTTTAACAACTATGTTTGCAAGCTCAGGTATGTCTGGATGACTTCTTAATGCGGTTTCTCCAACTTTCTTTAGGAATAAACACAATGCATCACTAGGTGTTAAACATTGCACTTCCATCTCAACATCAACTCCCATGCATCCACATACTTTCGTAGAACGAGTAGTGAAAACTACTTTACATCCATTTTCTCTACTTGGGAACGGGATTCCAATCTTCGATAGATTTACTTTCTCCTATATGTCGTCCAACAACAACACAAACTTCTTTCGTTTAAGGACATTGAGTATGTGACATGCCTTTTGATCTTCATCTTTCTTGTCCCATTCCTGACCAACCAGGCCTAGTTTCTTTGCAACGTCATCTTGGATCTTTACAATCTGTAAATCCTTAGATACCACAACCCAAATCACAATATCAAATAGACTCTCTTTTTCTACCAAGTAATTGTTGATCTGTGTGAGAAGTGTAGTTTTCCCCACTCCTCCCATACCGTATAGACCCAAAGTACTAACTCCATCTTCCATGAGTCTGTTCCATGCCATTCCAAGTATTGTTTCCTGACCAACAATTGACAGTTGAACAGGTCTCTCCACAAACGCAAACGCTTGTGTTTGCTCAGCGACCACTTCAAAAACTCCATTAGATTTGACATTCTCAACTTCCCTCAATATCAAGAAAACCTGCTTCCCGTAACGATAACTCAATTTTAAATTCTTGGAGCAAAACCCACAAAGACACAATCTTTGAAGTTCACATGTTCTTGCTCCAAGCAGACCATTGACTTGGGGTTCAATTGTCTCAACTCTAGTAAACCATACCTGGATTTGGGAAAGCCTTTGTAAGCCTTTATCCTCCTCCCTCTGAACCTTTCTTAACAAGTCATCTCGCATTGCCTTGAGCTCTTCCATTGTTCTCTCTAGAGTTGTGAGATTCTCCTTGAGATTGTGAATATAACTCTCTTTGAGGCATAGCCATTGAGAGACTCGATTCACTAGTTGATCACAGGGAATAGAGATCGAGCAAATACCACCCATCGTTGCAGAGACACAAAACAGAGAGATATTCACAAAAACAAGCAGGGTTGCAAATGGGTTTCAAATGAGTTGCAAATGAGTGATAATTAAAAAAGAAAAACGAGAAGATAAGAAAGAGAAGAAAGAATTGATTTGCCTTTCACTGTCTAAGAAAATGAAAGAGAATAGAGCGAGAACCTTTGGTTTATGGATGGACCAATCCAAAGACATCGCTGTATGCATAATAGAGAAGACCTTGACTCTGCTCCAAGTTTGCTTTGTTTCACAATATAAATACAAAAGTTGCTACAGTAACGCAAATAATTGAGGTTCAATAATGCAAAAATGATTTAAATTCTAAATTTATAAAATATAATCAAGTAAAACAATAATTTTTTTAAGTACAATGAATTAATGTCTATAAGCGGTAATTATGCTTAAAATATCTATACAAACATTAATGTCTTGCACAAGCCAAAAGTAGTATTACATAACTATAATGAAAACTCATGTTGTAATTAATGATTCCATAATAAATTTAAAGATTACCCGTTATGAAAAAACGAATTTACAAAAAAAAAATGATATCAATATATCACTTTCGTAAAGGTAATTCGAAACCACAAAGTGGACATTTATGACCAACCCTAAACCATTCCTGAACACATAACCTATGAAAAACATGAGAACAAGGCAAAACAGTAACTTCCTCCCCAAGAAACATCTCCAAAGAACATATCACACACGGATCTAACCTATCTATCTCAGATCCCATCACTTTCTTACACTCTAACTTCTCAACAGCTTCTCTTTCTGCTGGTTTCGGACCGGTAACCGACAAAATCTGCAGTTCACTTGCTTCTCTAATTGCTTGTTGAGCTCTTGTAGTTACATCAAAGAGATAAGGATAATCAAAGTAACCAATATCAGCTAAAGCATCTCTTATGTCTTCTTCCCATAAACTCACAGAATCTAAGTGAGATTGTTCTTCAACTTTTTTCTTCATCAATTCAAACATCTTTCTCTCAATCTCCTCAACACAACGCAAGTCTTCAGCATTATTAAGCATCGTTTGATACTCTACAGGTGTTAGCTTATGTATATTATTGATCTCAAGCTTCAGAGGTAACCATTTATCCTCTGTTTTCTTCCTAATTTCATCTAAATTCTCCACAAGAGAGCAAATAACGCTAAATTCCTCTCCATCAACCTCTATAATAGGCCAATTTACGTGCATATCATCAAATTCTATAAGAGGAAACGATGTATTCTCTTTGATCTGATTCTCTATAACCTCACAAGCCTTCGAAGTAGTCGAATCTGTGGAGTCTTCATCGAGATATGAACAAGGGAATCTAAAGCTGTGACTTGCTGTTTTAAGTACTTTAGTTATGGAATCTAAATCTGTGGAGATCATTCCAAAGTTAAACTCAAGTTGTATGAAGAGTTGAGGATACAGAAGATTTTTCTCACATTCTTTAACATCTTCTTCTTTCTCTTCATTGCATAATTTCAAATCCATACCGTACCAATTTGGGATTCGAAAATTCTTAACCATGGACCATAAACAGAGGTTTTCGAAGTAGCGTTTAAAGCTCGTTCCTTTGGGAATTTTCGGTTGCAATTGCTCTTAATATGACCGATTATTCCACAATTGTAACAGAAATCGCCGAGGTTTTGGTACTTAAACTCTACGAATCTGTTTTTATCGACGAAGAACCCTGGATTTAATGGCTTTTTGAGATCAATTTCTGTTTTGAAATTGAGAATTCTACTTTTTGGTTCAGTGAGTTTAATGGTTTTATGGCCGGGTAAAATTTTTATGACAGTAATAATTTCTTTCGTGAAGTAATACAACGGTAATCCTACCACAGTTACGCATAAGTCGGTTACTGTGAAATCGATTTCGTCGGAATTAGTTAATTTCTTAATTATAAGCATAACTCCATTGATGACCCAAGGTCCTTGTGATAGAACGAATTCCTCATCTTCCTTTTGTTTGAAATTGAGCGAGAAGAGATCGTTGTTTTGTGTTTGGATAGTCATGTTCTCCGGGAGAATTTGTCGCCATTGTTGCCGGAGGGAAGATTCCGTCTCCTGCAAAGACGGTGGAGTTGAGTTTGTGAATAATTTTCCGATTAGATGATTTGGAAAATCATCAAGTTCTTCGAGGTGATTGTTGAGTTCCTCCATTAGGGATTTGAGAATTTTTTGAGATGATATATCTTAGTAGGATTCTGGAGTATGATATGTCTTCTATTTATAAGCGTAAACAACAATAAATAGATTTTTTTCTAACTCAAAATTTCCTTTTTTTATACATAATCCCAACGATAAATATCTTTTTGGTTTTTTATATATATCGTATATATCCCCTATATTTTAATTTGGAAAATGTAATTTTACGAAACAATATTACAAATATTGAGCAATATTCGGTATCTTGTTAATTGTGATAAATTAAAATCGAGTGGGTGGAATTTGGAAGTAATTCATAATATAGGGTCGTTTCATAATTTTAGGCGAAATAAAAAAAAATCACTGTCTTGTCAGATTTCGTTATTTGGTGGAATCTGGGTGTTAATTGTGATAAATGAAAATAGAGTTGGTGGAATTTGGAAGTATTTAATAATATAGGGGCATTTCGTAATTATAGGGAAAGGATTGTACGTAATTAAAATAAGTATTTAATAATTATAGGGCCATTTTGTATGTTATTGTTAATAAGAAAAGAATGGGGGTGTTAGTTGTGATAAATTAAAATAGAGTGGGTGGAATTTGGAAGTATTTTATAATATAGGGCCATTTCATAATTATAGGGAAAGGACTGTAAACGTCTGGGAAAATTCAGATGATGCGAAGTTTTTTTAATCAATGGCGTTTACGGTGTCGACATGGACGCCGGCCTCTCTCCAACTCAGGCTTGCTTTGAATTATGGGAGCTTTAGAGCTCCGGTGAAAGCGAAGATGGTGAAACCTAGTCGCGGTGTCTGGAGGTCATGTGTTGCGCAGAATGCTGAATCGGATCCTGATTTGGGTGGGTCACATTTAGATAGTTCTATTGGATGGTGCGATTCGGGAGACGATGAGAAGAATTCGAATTCTCGCGGCGGCTTTTGGTTTAAAAGGTATGGATTCTTCTGCTTTTAGTCTCGCGCCGGATATTGGTTTTAAAAGAATGCCACTAATGTCTGTGTTGGTTTCATTTTCTTCTATACATTACGAAATAGAGACTGTTCTTGAAATTAGCTGCTGAATTTCTTGTAAATTTTGAATTTCCACTTTCCAAGTAGCTAATTCTTAGTTTGGATTGATGACTTTCTAGGAGTTTGATTTCAGAACCATTCTATCTGGAGTAGCCGGAATGATTCTTGTGGTTGGGCTAGCTTTTGCTGCTCTATCTCTCAAACGCAACGTTTAGAGTATGTTGCTATGTATATATATCACAAATACCAGGAAACATAGATGGATTTGTAAACTGGTCTGTATCTATGTGTGTTTTCGATTACTCATATTCCTCCAACAAATGAAGCATAAATTTTGTTGAATGTAGGGCCAAATATAGAAAAAATGGCTGCTAATCAACAAGTTTCCTCACTTATTAGTGAAGGTTCAAGCGATCAAATCGGCACGGTTGGGGATGAGGGAAATAATGTAAGGGATCAAGATAGCCATGAAAGCTATACAGGTATGAACCTGAATCTTTTGACTTCTGTTTTACCTCTAGACATTCAACATAAGTTAGTTTGATTGATTATACAACCAATATTGGCCGATATGAACTTATCTCATTGCATATAAATCTCAAATCCATCGATTGAGTACTTGATTTATGTACAGGCAGAGAATTAGCATGTTGGATGGTTTCTGCTAGGAACGGCAAAATTATTTAAGGTTTGGGAACACTAATCTTATAACTCTTACAAAATTTAAAAGTTTATTTCATTAGATTTAAAAGTTCTAAACATGGTGAATTATCAGTATCAATGTTGTAAAGGTAATTTGAAACCACAAAGTGGACATTTATGACCAACCCTAAACCATTCCTGAACACATAACCTATGGAAAACATGAGAGCAAGGCAAAACAGTAACTTCCTCCCCAAGAAACATCTCCTCACTACATATCACACATGGATCTAACCTATCTATCTCAGATCCAATCACCTTCTTACACTGTAGCTTCTCAACAGCTTCTCTTTCTGCTGGTTTCGGACAACTACTCGCCGAAATCGCCATTTCAATCGCTTCTTCAATCGACGAAATCATCGTTTCATTTGCTTCTCTAATTGCTTGTTCAGCTCTTGCAGTAACATCAAAGAGATAAGGATAATCCAAGTAGCCAATATCTTCTAAAGCATCTCTTATGTCTTCTTCCCATAAACTCACAGAATCTAAGTGAGATTGTTCTTCAACTTTTTTCTTCATCAATTCAAACATCTTTCTCTCAATCTCTCCTACACAACGCAAGTCTTCACGGTTCCAAAGTGTCGTCTCGTAAGTTACAGGCGGTAGCTTGTGTCTTCTATTAACCTCAAGCTTCAGAGTTAGCCATTTATCATCTGAATTCTTCTTCCTAATCTCATTCATTTCTTCCAAAACAGAGGAAATAAAATCAGATCTCTCTCCATTCATATCTTTAACAGGAAACGGCGCATTGTCATCGATTTCACTATTTATCACCTTACGTGCCTTGGAAGTAATCAAATCTGTGGAATCAAGATACGAACAGGGGAATCTAAAGCTATGACTTGACGATGTAAAGCTTGAAGAATCAGAATTGCAGACAGCTACTTCGTTAAAGTTAATCTTTATAAAGAATTGAGGATACTGAAGAGTTTTCTCACATTCTTTAACATCTTCTCCTTTCTCTTCAATCACTAACTTCAAATCCAACTCGAACGAATTTGGGGTTTGATCAAGTCTTAACCAAGGACCATAAACCGGTGTTTTCAAAGTAGCTTTCAAGACTCGTTCCTTTGGGGATTCTTGATCACAATTACTCTTAACATGACCGATTACTCCACAATTGTAACAGAAATCGCCAATGTTCGTGTACTTAAACTCAACATAACGGTTTTCATCGAAAAAGAACCCTGGATTTAATGGTTTCTTGAGATCAGTCACTGCTCGGAAAACGAGATCCTTATTTTTTAGATAAACCAATGTTGGTTTAACGTTTCCATGGCTTATTAGTAAGGTTTTGATATGAAAAAGATCTTCTTTAAGATAAAACGGTAACCCCACTGCAATTGCCCGTAAGTTGGTTACTGTAAAATCGATTTCGTTGGAATTATTAGTCAACTCTTTGATTATAAGCATAACTCCATTGACGACCCAAGGTCCGTGACATAGAACGAAGGCCTTATCTTCCTTTTCTTTGAAATTGAGAAAGAAGAGATCGCTGTTTTCTGTACGGAGAATCATATTCTCGGGGAGAATCTGTGGCCATTGTTCCCGGAGCGAAGATTCTGTATCCTCGATGGAAGGTGGAGTTGAATCGGTGAAGAATTTTCCGAGGAGATGGTGTGGAAAATCATCAAGTTTTAAGTTGTTGAAGGGTGTGAGATTATCCATTTGATTAGAGTTTCAGAAAAAGTTTAGATAGTTAATGAATCTGGACTATGTGCAGTATTCTATTTATAAGAGTACAAAATATAAAACCGGTATAAACCGGATATTAAACCGGAAGTAACCGGATCAGTTGTTAACGGTTATATTAGTAGGGCTGGGCATTTCATTCTAATTGTTTTTAGTTTTGGTTCGGTTTAATTTAAAATCGGATTATTCGATAAATAAAATATTAAATCATTTAGGGAATTATGCTTAAAAGACCTAAAACAAACATAAATGTCTCTTAATCGCATAACAATAATGAAAATTGATGTTTGTAATTTTAAAAAGAAAAAATATTATCCATTATAAAAGGAGACGAATTTACAAAAAAAAAAAAAAATGATATCACTATATCACTTTCGTACAGGTAATTCGGAACCACAAAGTGGACATTTATGACCAATACTAAACCATCTATGGACACATAACCTATGAAAAACATGAGAGCAACGCAAAACAGTAACTTCCTCCCCAAGAAACATCTCCAACAAGCATATCGTACACGGATCTAACTTATCAATCTCAGATCCCATCACTTTCTTACACTCTAACTTCTCAACAGCTTCTCTTTCTGCTGGTTTCGGACCGGTAATCAACGAAATCATCATTTTATCTGCTTGACCTATTGCTTGTACAGCTCTTGCAGTAACATCAAAGAGATAAGGATAATCAAAGTGACCAATATCTGCTAAAGCATCTCTTATGTCTTCTTCCCATAAACTCACAATTTCTAAGTGACGATATTGTTCTTCAACTTTTTTCTTCACCAACTCTGAAATCTTTCTCTCAATCTCTCCAATACAACGAAAGTCTTCACGATTCGCAAGTACTGTCTCGTAAGACACAGGTGTTAGCTTGTGTCTTCTATTAACCTCAAGCTTCAGAGTTAGCCATTTATCCTCTGAATTCTTCTTCATAATCTCATTCATTTCCTCCAAAACAGAGGAAATAAGTTTAGATCTCTTTCTTCTATTCATATCTTTAACAGGAAACGGCGCGTTGTCATCGATTCCACTCTCTATAACCTCACGCGCCTTGGAAGTAGTTAAATCTGTGAAATCAAGATACGAACAGGGGAATCTAAAGCTATGACTTGACGATGTAAAGCTTAAAGAATCAGAATTGCAGACAACTACTTCGTTAAAGTTAATCTTTATAAAGAATTGACGATACTGAAGAGTTTTCTCACACTCCTTCAAATCCTCTTCTTTCTCATATTTCAAAACCATCTCGAACGAAGTTGGGAATCCATAAACTCTTGACCAGGGACCATAAACAGGGATTTTCGAAGTAGAGTTCAAGACTCGTTCTTTTCGGGATTCTTGATCGCAATTACTCTTAACATGACCGATTACTCCACAATTGTAACAGAAATCGCCAATTTTTATGTACTTAAACTCAACATAATGGTTTTCACGGAGAAAAAAGCCTGGATTTAATGGCTTCTTGAGATCAGTCATTGCTAGGAAATAGAGATACTCATCTTGTTGATAAATCAATATTGGTTCAAAGTCTTCATGGCTTAGTAAATCTTCGATAAGAGAGAGACTTTCTGTCTTGAAGTGAAGATAAAACGGTAACCCCTCTACACTTACTCGTAACTCTGTTACTGTGAAATCGATTTCTTGGGAATAAATCAATTCTTTGATTATAAGCATAACTCCATTGACGAGCCAAGGTCCGTAGAATAGAACGAAGTCCTTATCTTTCTTTTCTTGGAATTTGAGAAAGAAGAGATCTTTATCTTTCTTTTCTTTGAGATTGAGAAAGAAGCGATCGCTGTTTTCTGTACTGATAATCATGTTCTCGGGGAGAATCTGTGGCCATTGTTTCCGGAGCGAAGATTCTGTTTCTTCCAAAGACGGTGGAGTTGAATTGGTGAAGAATTTTCCGAGAAGATAGTGTGGAAAGTCAACAAGTTTCGAGTTCTTGAGATTATCCATTTGATTAGAGTTTCAGAGATTTTTAGATAGTTAATGAATCTGGACTATGGCCACTATTCTATTTATAAGCGTGTCTTTCATATTAGAGTACAAAATATTAAACCGGTATAAACCGGATATTAAACCGGATCAGTTGTTAATCTGTTTAAAAACAGAGCAACTGTATAACAGATTGTACAAAGTGAATCAGAGAATTGAATTGTATATATCCGGTTTAATATCCGGTTTATACCGTTTTTATATTTTGTACTCTACTATTTCCAACGATTATTATCCAGTTTATACCGGTCTTAACGGTTATATATATATGGAATTGTATATATCTCCTGTATTTTAATTTTAAAAGAATTATTTTATTCAACAATATTACATATATATATATATATATATATTAAATTTTAAAATGCTTTATTGAACAATATTATATATATAATTATTTGAAGGTTACAAACAATAATTAGTTTAGAGGTTATAACTCTATCATTTTTATGAAATTTAAAAGTTTAATTTACTATATTTTACAAATTAATTTAGATGATAAACAAAAAATAAAATTAAATTTCAGTGGAATTTATAAGCGGTATGCTTGAAAGACCAAACTCTCGTAATCATACAAGCCAAACTATTACGTAAATCAATGTTGTAATTTTAGTCTAAAAATAAATTAAAATATCCAATATTAAAAAAAAACGAATTTTAAAAAAATGATATCAATATATCACCGTTGTAAAGGTAACTTAAAACCACAAAGCGGACATTTATGTCCAACCCTAAACCATTTATGAACACATAACCTATGAAAAACATGAGAGCAAGGCAAAACAGTAACTTCTTCCCCAAGAAACATCTCCAAAGAACATATCACACACAAATCTAACTTATCAATCTCAGATCCAATCACCTTCTTACACTCTAAATTCTCAACAGCTTCTCTTTCTGCTGGTTTCGGACCAGTAACCAACAAAATCTGCAGTTCACTTGCTTCTCTAATTGCTTGTTGAGCTCTTGCAGTAACATCAAAGAGATAAGGATAATCAAAGTGACCAATATCTGCTAAAGCATCTCTTATATCAACTTCCCATAAACTCACACAACCCAAATGATACTGTTCTTCAACTTTTTTCTTCATCAATTCAAACATCTTTCTCTCAATTTCTCCAACACAACGCAAGTCTTCAAGACTCGCAATTATTGTCTCGTAAGACACAGGCGTTAGCTTGTGTCTTCTATTAACCTCAAGCTTCAGAGTTAGCCATTTATCCTCTGAATTTTTCCTAATCATATTCATTTTCTCCAAAACAGAGGAAATAAGATTAGATCTCTCTCCATTCATATCTTTAACAGGAAACGGCGTGTTCTCATCGATTTCACGCTCTATCACCTCACGTGCCTTGCAAGTAATCAAATCTGTGGAATCAAGATACGAACAGGGGAATCTAAAGCTATGACTTGACAATGTATAGCTTAAAGAATCAGAATTGCAGACAGCTACATCGTTAACGTTAATCTTTATAAAGAACTGAGGATACGGAAGAGTTTTCTCACACTCTTTAACATCTTCTTCTTTCTCTGATTTCAAAACCATCTCGAACGAATTTGGGGTTTGATCAAGTCTTAACCAAGGACCATAAACAGAGGTTTTCGAAGTAGCGTTCAAGACTCGTTCCTTTGGGGATTCTTGATCGCAATTACTCTTAACATGACCAATTATTCCACAATTGTAACAGAAATCGCCGAGGTTCTTGTACTTAAACTCAATATAACGGTTTTCACGGAGAAAGAAGCCTGGATTTAATGGCTTCTTGAGATCAGACATTGCTCGGAAACAGAGTAACATATTTTTTTGATAAATCAATGTTGGTTTAACGTCTCCATGGCTTAGTAAGGTTTTGATATGAGAAAGAACTTTTGTCATGTAGCGAAGATAAAACGGTAACCTCTCTACACTTACCAGTATATTGGTTACTGTGAAATCGATTTCGTTGGAGTTAGTCGATTCTTTGATTATAAGCATAACTCCATTGACGAGCCAAGGTCCGTATAATAGAACGAAGTCCTTATCTTTCTTTTCTTTGAAATTGAGAAAGAAGACATCTTTGTCTTGTCTACGGATAATCATGGTCTCGGGAAGAATCTTCGGCCATTGTTCCCGGAGCGAAGATTCCGTTTCTTGTAAGGACGGTGGAGTTGAGTTGGTGAAGAATTTTCCGAGGAGATGGTGTGGAAAATCATCAAGTTTCAAATTCTTGAAGCGTGTGAGATTATCCATTTGATTAGAGTTTCAGAGATTTTTAGATAGTTAATGAATCTGGACTATGGCCACTATTCTATTTATAAGCGTGTCTTTCATATTAGAGTACAAAATATTAAACCGGTATAAACCGGATATTAAACCGGATCAGTTGTTAATCTGTTTAAAAACAGAGCAACGGTATAACTAATAACTATAACTATAACTATAACGTACAGATTGTAAAAAGTAAATCAGAGAATTGAATTGTATATATCCCGTTTAATATCCGGTTTATATCGGTTTTATATTTTGCTACCATTCAATTTTTGGAACTGCTTCCAATCAAATTTTGGGTTCTTTATTTTTTCTAAAACAAATCATTTTCATATTTTTTTTTATATATTTTAAGGTAACTAGTTACTTCAAATAAAAAATAGATAAATTAAAATTAACTATGGCTGCAACTTGATGCCTTTTTTGATGAACAAAAAAGGCTGAAAGTAGCAGTTATTTACTGTTCCACATATTATTCACCATTTAAGATGAAAAAGATTAAAAAGTGATTCAGCAAAAAAAGGCTGAAAATATGGGAACAAAATATTTCCTTTGAAAAATTGTTCAGCCTCAAAA
Organism: Aethionema arabicum; assembly: GCA_000411095.1. Taxonomy (NCBI): domain Eukaryota; kingdom Viridiplantae; phylum Streptophyta; class Magnoliopsida; order Brassicales; family Brassicaceae; genus Aethionema; species Aethionema arabicum. Next base: position 337,301 of record KE150706.1, read on the forward strand.
AACCAGATGAAAAAAATGAACAACGATGAACAACCTATTTTACTATTTTTTTNATAAATTAGTTATCTTATATCTATTTTTTAAATTATATGAGATTGTATTTTATAACCCAATAATATATGTTTTTAATATAAAAAATTATTATAAAAATTTTTAATTCATAATATTTATTTTTTCATTTTCGTTCATCTAAATGGTTACCATTTACCTTCTAAATTTATTCATCTGTATCATTCATTTTATCCATTGCATTCATCAAAATCTAAATTTCCCATCCATTTTTGTTCCATTCATTTTGTTCAGTTTATCCATTTTAGTGGTCACCAGTTGGACCCTATAAATTCTCCATTAAAGTCGATTAAATTCACTTCCATATTTTTTTCTTATACAACACTTTAAATTCCATATATATTTTTTAAATCCAAACATTACTTTTTTTGTTTTAATGATATATCAGAAATATTTTTAATTTTAGTTTATTTCATTTAACATTTCATAAATTTATAATTAACTTTAGTTGAATTTAATTATTTATAATCATTTTTAGTTAATTTAATTAATTTTAGAAAGAAAAAAAATTATCCATTATAAAAGGAAACGAATTTACAAAAAAAATAAAATGATATCACTATATCACTTTTTTAAAGGTAATTCGTAACCACATAGTGGACATTTATGACCAACCCTAAACCATTCCTGAACACATAACCTATGGAAAACATGAGAGCAAGGCAAAACAGTAACTTCTTCCCCAAGAAACATCTCCAAAGAACATATCACACACGGATCTAACTTATCAATCTCAGATCCAATCACTTTCTTACGCTCTAGCTTCTCAACAGCTTCTCTTTCTGCTGGTTTCGGACCGGTAACCGACAAATTCTGCAGTTCATTTGCTTCTCTAATTGCTCGTTGAGCTCTTGCAGTAACATCAAAGAGATAAGGATAATCCAAGTAGCCAATATCTGCTAAAGCATCTCTTATGTCATCTTCCCATAAACTCACAGAATCTAAGTGAGATTGTTCTTCAACTTTTTTCTTCATCAATTCTGACATCTTTCTCTCAATCTCTTTTACACGATGCATGTCATCACAAGTCGCAAGTATCGTCTCGTAAGACACAGGTGTTAGCTTGTGTCTTCTATTAACCTCAAGCTTGAGACTTAGCCATTTATCATCTGAGTTCTTCTCCCTAATCTCATTCATTTTCTCCAAAACAGAGGAAATAAGTTTAGATCTCTTTCTTCTATTCATATCTTTAACAGGAAACGGCGTGTTATCATCGATTTCTCTCTCTATAACCTCACGCGCCTTGGAAGTAATCAAATCTGTGGAATCAAGATACGAACAGGGGAATCTAAAGCTATGACTTGATGATGTAATGCTTGAAGAATCAGAATTGCAGACAAGTACTTCGTTAAAGTGAATCTTTATAAAGAATTGACGATACTGAAGAGTTTTCTCACACTCCTTCAAATCCTCTTCTTTCTCTGATTTCAAAACCATCTCGAACGAAGTTGGGAATGGATAAAATCTTAACCAGGGACCATAAACAGGGATTTTCGAAGTAGCGTTCAAGACTCGTTCTTTTCGGGATTCTTGATCGCAATTACTCTTAACATGACCGATTACTCCACAATTGTAACAGAAATCGCCAATGTTATTGTACTTAAACTCAACATAACGGTTTTCATCGATAAAGAAGCCTGGATTTAATGGCTTCTTGAGATCGGTCACTGCTTGGACACAGAGATCATTATCGTTTAGATACATCAATGTTGGTTTAACGTCTCCATGGCTTAGTAAGGCTACGATATGAGAAATACTTTTTTTCGTGAAGTGAAGATAAAACGGTAACCCCTCTACATTTACCTGTAAGTCTGTTACTGTGAAATCGATTTCGTGGGGATGAATCAATTCTTTGATTATAAGCATAACTCCATTGACGACCCAAGGTCCGTGTAATAGAACGAAGTCCTTATCTTCCTTTTCTTTGAAATTGAGAAAGAAGAGATTGTTTAGTGTACGGAGAATCACGTTCTCAGGGAGAATCTGTGGCCATTGTTCCCGGAGCGAAGATTCTGTATCCTCGATGGAAGGTGGAGTTGAATCGGTGAAGAATTTTCCGAGGAGATGGTGTGGAAAAACACCAAGTTTCGAGTTCTTGAAGGGTGTGAGATTATCCATTTGATTAGAGTTTCAGAAAAAGTTTAGATAGTTAATAAATCTGGACTATGTGCAGTATTCTATTTATAAGCGTGTACAAAATATAAAACCGGTATAAACCGGATATTAAACCGGATATAACCGGATCAGTTGTATTGTAAAAAGTAAATCAGAGAATTGGTTGTATATATCCCGTTTAATATCCGGTTTATACCGGTTTTATATTTTGTACTCTAATATTTCCAACGATTATTATCCGGTTTATACCGGTCTTAACGGTTATATATGGAATGGTATATATCCCCTGTATTTTAATTTTAAAAGAATTATTTTATTCAACAATATTACATATAGATATATATATATATATATATATCATATTTCCTATATTTTAATTTTATTAAATGCTTTATTGAAAAATATTATTTATATATAATTATTTAAAGGTTATAAACAATAATTAATTTAGAGGTTATAACTCTATCATTTTTAGAAAATTTAAAAGTTTAATTTACTATATTTTACAGATTGAAAATTAAATTAATTTAGATGATAAACAAAATATAAAATTAAATTTTCAGTATAATTAGTTATGAATTTTTCTATCAAGTAAAATGAAAATTGAATGGTGAGAAACAAAAAATTAAAATTGAATGGCAAACGAAGCAGGATCAAGTATTTAGATTTAAAAAAAGAAATCAAAGAATAATAACAAAAAATTATTTGATAAAATAAAAACAATACTATAAAGTATTAAAACTAGTGTAGTCTTTTTTTTTAGAAATTCGAATATTTTTTCTTCACGCAACGCAAGCAACGTATATATAAACCGTTTCAGCCAAGAAAAAGAACAAATTATTCTTTCTTTTTCTTTTGCAGATTGAGATCTGAAACGACAAACTCATGAATTCCAGAATGATCGAAGCGGTATTCACAAGCCAAACTCTGTTGGGATTCATCTCCGACGCTAAAGCTTTTCAATCCATCATCGACGACTATTTCCGGATTCTAGATCTGAACGGAGACGGAATGCTATCTTCGTCGGAGATCCGGCAAGGTCTTAATCGGATGGTTGCGGTGGAGTCAGAAGTTGCGCCTGAGGAAGAGACCGATAGTGTATACAAGGCGATTTTCGAGAGATTCGGTGAAAAAATGTCGCCAGAAAAATTTAGAGAGCTAGCGGCAGAGATTCTGAGAGCGATGGCAAGAGCATTCGGAAATTCGCCGGTAATTATGGTGGTTCATCACGACGGATTGATCATGAAAGCTGTTCGTCATGAATCGGAGAAAGGCAAGTAATGAAAATCACATTTCAAAATAATTTCGTCACATTTTGATTTCGTTGACTATTTTTGAATTCTTTTGAATACGAATTTGTCAGTATTCTTGAAAACAAATTAATGAATGACTCTGATTGTTGAACTCATATCCAACCCTAGAAATTCAATCAATCCAATACATATGAGAAATGCGATGAAAACTTCAAAAAAATTGAAATCAAAGCTTGAGCCTGAAACTGCAATCACTAGCTTTGATATTGATTCTATTGTTTATTGATAAACTATCCACAACAAGCTTACAATTCCCCAATATCCTTATCTTTTTAAGCTTCATCTTCCCCAATTCAAGAGCAACAGGTGCATCCACTTTGAGATCTAACGGCACACGCCCCGTCTGTTGTTGCTGCTGCAAAGCAGACATGACTGCGTTCCCGTATTGAGCTCTTCCCGTTAAATCCATACTCAGTTTAGTCACATTTTGATGTCCCTGATAAAACTTAGGTATAGGTCCTTCACATAGCTTAGTTTTGGTGTACCACACACCAACACGACCTCCTTTCTCGTAATAGATTCCAATTTTGTTGTTTGGATTACGAGCTGTGATTTGGATGTTGAACTCTGCGGAAAGCGTGAGGTCTAGGTTGATTCCAAGGCTTGTGACTCTTAAACTGTTGACTTCGTAACTCGGGAGTTTCGGGTGGAACGTAAAGTATATGACTGCGACCGTGATAGCTAACGCGACCAAGGCTATGATTATAAGGCTTAAACACCAACAGATGCATTTGCACCAGAGATTTGACTTCTTAGGTGGAACAGGACGTTGTGTTAGTGGAAGTAGTGGCTTGACCGGAGCTGATGAGGTTGAGGCGGTGGCTGGTATTGGTTTAGGAACAGGACGTTGTATTATTGGAAGTAGTGGTTTTACCGGAGCTGATGTGGTTACGGCGGCCGGTATTGGTTTAGGAACAGGACGTTGAAGTTGTGGCTCTGCCGGNTGATGAGGTTACGGCGGCGGCCGGCATTGGTTTAGGAACAGGATGAACTCTGTTTTGATGAGGTTGGTCTGCCATTTTTTGGTGTAGAAGTTGTGTTATGTGGTTAAATAATACTGAGATTAATCTATTTTATATTCTAAAGTTTGTGTTGTGACTTTACCAACATCTTACCTTCCTTACCTAAAATGTTGAAAAAGGTTTAGTAGAGAAATGAAGAGATTAGAGGTCGTTCAACAGTGTTGTAATATTGGTTTAGTGGTTATTGTTTAGGATCATGATTTTGGCAGTATCTGATTCTCATCTTTTACATCATTTATGTCTATTTCTGAAATATTGATGACTCGGAAGGTTTTGTGTTCAACATCAATAAGTCAAATAAAGAACAAGAAAATGAAAAAACAAATAATCGATTATATATTTGACATTTTATACTTTCTATCATTATATTTTTTTGGTAATTTATACTCTTCCTTTATGAAAGTATCGTTATTCCGTAATTATAATGATATATATTTTGAATCTAAAAAAATTTGTATAAAAACTATATAATTTTGTTAAATAATTAAAAATTAATTTTATACGTGTGTCTGAATAGCTAAGAATATAAAATATAAAAAATATATTCTAGAGATTTTGCTTACCAAATTTATGTTAGGAGAGTCAAAAATATGTTATAACTGATTTTTTTTTATCATTATCCCATGAACCGAACAACAAATTTCAGAGATGACTCATCAAAAAAAAATTCTTTAGTTAAAGGTGCATCGAAAGGCCTGAAATTCATATAAAAGAATCGAACCTGGAACTTCTCTTATTGATCAGGCAGTGTAAACCTTGGAATTACAAGCGATGTAATAAATAATGCCTACATATTTTAAGGGAATACCATCTCATCTTTCTCTCTTTAGAAAACAAAATTGGAAAAAAAAAGAAGTAAAGTCTTTATTTGTGTGTTTAATGGGATATAAAGAGAAGGTGTTGAGATTAGTCAGCACATGGCAATAGAAAACTAAACCCAGAATTCTCTCGTATGAGAGGAGGTGGTTCCACATCTCCAATATCAATTCTCTCCATTGATTTTGATAGATCATCAACTGAGAATGGAATACTGCCAATAAACAATACCCATTAGACAAAAGTATCTACACAATACAGAGGGTTTGATTCAAGAGAAGATAAAGTACCTGGAATCGTCGTCTAATAGAAAGGAGTTGCTAACAGCATTATTTGAATCTTCTGTCATCAGCACTCTCATATTCGCTATTACCTATTTGTTATATATACAGAGCACTATCTTCATTTACGGATACTTTATAATATCATTACAGATTTATGCATAATGAAATGTTACTTACATCTGGGGAGACACTATGTGTCCCGTATTTGTCGTCCCAGTACATCGTACTGATTCGGTATAGCTGCTGTATGCTGAGTACCTGCAATTCCAATTCTCTTGTCACATCATATTACTCTACACCTGGTTTTGAAATCAACAACAACATTTCTGCTTTGATTCACTTACCGGACAGAGATCATGACTTATCTCGTCTAGAGTTTTCTTTGGCTTTTGGTGTATGACCTGCATTTTTGAAACAAAGAATTAATGCAACCTGAGGATTCATTGATTACCATGAGACATTAGGTTCATAGTATCGTGAGAAGTACCAGAAACCCTATGGCCTGTCTGATATGCTTCAACTCATCCCAAGAAGTACCCGCATACTGCAATGATGATTTATCTTACCAGTTAGTTTATGAGTCTAAGAGTATCATATGTAGCTATTTATAAAGGTACCTCATCTGTTGCCTTATAACACCAATGTTCCAATTCAGCCAGTCCTGCTTTTACGTATTCCCCATTGCTAAATGAGCAACACTCCCGTCTTAACAAAAGACTGGTTGGACGATAAAGGAAAAGGATTATATTAATATAAAAAAGACAATGTTTGAGAAATCAAACGAGAGTATATAAGATGATATTAGGCGGAAAACCTGTTAAACAACTGAACGTTGATGAATGAGAATATCTGCGTAAACACTTTCCGGACCAAGAATGGGGGAACCTGAAAGAATTTACAGTGTCTCAAGATTTGAAGCCAAGAAAACTCTCAAACCTTCTTGAATATAACTTGAAAAAGGGACTCACGTGGTTAGATTTTAGAGTATTGAGGAAGCTTGTAAGGCTCTTCACAATTCCTTGCCAGTGTGCGATCAATGCTTGCTGAGCTGGAGTGTTGGCAACGGAACGAGATGCTCCTTTCACTAAACTCGCCCTTGATGTTCTTGGTGCCTGTTTTATGTGACCAAATTTTTTTTTTTTTATTTAGTAAAGAATGCCTTGTTTTCTTCTCCATATGATTGATGAAATGACACACATTGCCTTTACCTGAATACACAATCCAAGAAGTGGAGAAATCTCTTTCTTCAAGTTATCACGAATCATTCCGTATATCTTTTCAACATAAGCAGTTAGCTGTTGCTTAAATAGTAGAGCTGGGTATTTCGCCTCGACTTGCCTTAAGGTATCCGCTCCACCGTTTATCAAGCTAAGATTCACACCTTGGGGTGCTCCACGGAAGCTCTACAAAAATAGTAATATTCACAACTTAAAACTTATAGTGAAACCAGAACAATCTGAAATGATGAAGTATATCTATCTTGTTAGACCACGCACACCTGAGTCATCCTGCCAAAGAGAGTGGCAGATGAGCGACGGCGCTGTGGAGCCATCCCTGCTGCTCCGCTAGCTTTAAGTGTGCGTTGGAGGAGTAATAGAAGAGTCGAGGCATTGGATAACCAATATGCTAGTATATCATTATTATCTTGCGTCTGAAACATCAAGCAATATAATTTAAACTCGATCTTATTTCAAAAAACTTGCAATCATGGAACCCTAAGGTAGCTCAAACGAACCTCAATAGCATTTCCTACTGTCTGAATAATCCGATCGAAGACACTTGTTCTTTCAACTTCGAATGACCGCCATTGCAAAAGGCATTTGTAAATGATACATGCTGTGATAGGTCGGTTCCCCTGAAAACCCAAGTGTTGAACGATGCAGCGGATAAGCAGCTCTTGGTTTTCTTGCTGCTTCTCGTTTAAGCTTTTCTGTGGCTTATCATCCACTTCAGCAAGATCCCTCTGGTTGATTGAATGGCTATGCAGATCCTGATTCAAATTAAATGAAACATAAGTAGAAGAATGGCATGATTGATCCCACATAAACATCCAAGAGGATGTTGGTAAAGGTATTTCAATAGAAGCCAATCTCAGATTGTATCAAGGACGGCTGGTAAACCTAAATTATAAGAAATAGTGGAGAGATGTACTTACCAAAGTTGACCTTGAATCGACTGCTAGATGACCACTCTCTGAACCTCTCTGTTATATTTTTATGAACAGACGGGAAGTTAGTCACTTGAGACAGGAGAGTAAATACAGTGGAGGCTTAAATTTGTCAATACTATACTACCCTTACCTGTAAAATTGACCTAGACCGACCAGAGAGAAACTTATTTGGTGCAATGGACACAGCCTGTTGGCGTAACACTTTATTTTCTGATTCCAAATTGTTGCATTTTTCCTCCAGCCTGATCACATTAATTACAAGTATCAGCGCAGCAAAATCACTAGTTTAAATGAGAATATGGGGCCATGTGTATTCATTTAGTTTCTAAGGGATGAAATTTGTGATACTTTTCATGTCTCTTACCTTGTCATGGATTCTTGGAGTTGCTGAACTTTTTTCTCTGTTTCTTCCAACTTTGTCTTCCTATCTTCACTGGACTCTTGAGCTTCGTCAAATTTCTTTGTTGCATCATCGGCTCTTTGTTTCTCGTTTTCCAGAGTAGCCTGTTGAAACACAAATGATTACTGATGCTAATGCTAATGTAATCATTTTAACTACACTTCTAATATGCTAAGAAACGATCTCAGACATGTTACTATCCAACGTTTTTGGACTACATTTAAAGCCATATTTTTTACATTAGCTAACAAAACAATAGATTATCTGATTTCACAAGATTGACACAAGAAAGGGGCTGCAGAAAATCATAGTATGATACCTTTAGATCTTCCACTTCTGCTGTCAACGACTCAATCTTCTGGGTATCTTCAACCATGACTTGAGTTTCTGTTACAACAGGAGGCGCTTCTTCAATCATCTTCTTTGCAGCTTCGCGTTCCTGAACAAGCATCGCATTTGTTTCATCCACTTTCTTCTTCATATCCTCCAACGAACCCTGTAGTTTCGTTATCTCCTGAGTCTTTTCATCTTCCAAGTCAGCCTGCAAAGTAATTCCATTGTATATTTGCTTCAAAAGTGATCCTTCGAAAAAGACTCAAAATATCAATAAAATCATGTTTCTGGGACAAATACCCTTAAACGTTTCTCCAACTGCACACGGTATGTGAGTTCTTCGACTTTCTTTTCAAGCATATCCTTTGCCTCTTTCAGTGCCCCCGTTTCTCTCGCAGCCTGAAGATAACGGAAATGTTGAGTATGTTTCAGATCGTTATCATATTATCACATGTATGAGAAGCAGCTTATGTTTGGGAAAAAGGGTCTCTCGGTTTCAGCTTCAAGGTCCATAGAGCTGTCATCTTGTTGGACGTACGTATTTCCCTCATAATACAATATGTGTAGAGGCATACATATTACACTATATCCTAACTCCAAGTTATTACTGGCATGAAGGTGTCCTAGAAAATCCTCTATCACTCATAGTCTTGTAGGACCGCAAAATGTACGAATTATGTGCCACTGTGACGATAGGTTGATCAGAGAAATATGTGCAAACTATGTTCACATACCATTTTGAGCTGCCGAAGTTCTCTCTTTGCAAGTCTGCCTCTCCAACGGGTCTGAGACAAGATTACTCCTTTCTTAAGTTTCTTGTAGTACAAGGTTTCCCTGTGACAACGCCACTGAGCCTGCAATTAAAAATAGTAATGAACGTGTTAATAAACCCAGGGCAGAACAAAGCTAGCTCGAAAAATTGATAAGCTGAAATTTTTTAAAGAACACGAACCTGAATAGTTGTAGCAGCCTTTGTTTGCTTCTTAAATCTGAAATTTTTATGAGCAGCCATAGCTCTTAAACCTGTCTGTACAACAAGCACTGCTACGTGGAGGTTTTTATATGATTTTCTAGAATGGTATCTACGAGCATTCTTCTGAATCTTCACAGCAGCAGCTTGCCTTCTCAAGTTTTCGTAAAGTTTGGAAGAAAGTCTTCCTGCGATTTTACAAAAAACTATTAAAATTGATATCCAAAATGGTTATGAGAAAATTTTGCCTTTCTAAATTCTAACTGAGAGAAACTACACCAGATGGAACTAAGATAGTTTAGATGAATCTAATGGTTCACCTCTGCATAAAGATTGGAGAGATATTGTGGCCTCCCTTAGTAAAATGAACCTTTTCTGTGCTTGATGAGTCCGTATTCGTCTCTGAATTTTTTTTGCTGCAGTACTAAGTACCTCAGCTCTTCTTGTGTCGAGTTCAGCCATCTGACCCGCCCTTAGAAATACCTTTGTTTTACCAACCTGCATTACCCAACGCATGAATTACTGGTTGCGCTCTTTCCATCATTGAACCATATCCTATGGCATCACGGGTACTAGATGATAGTTGAACGAAGTAAAAACATTCACAGAATCAATACCTGGTATCCTTTGAGTCCAACATTGTCCAACATTTTTTTACATGCAGCCTTCTCGTCGTAGCTGTTAACAAACAAATCAGAATGGCACACATCAATTCTAGCCCAAAGGTAACTATTAAAGTTGAATCGATGGAGCGGAATTGTTTACTTACTTCCCTTCTAGAGCATCAGGCGATAGAAGTCCAAAACGGTTAATGAACTCAAAAAAAGGCTTACGAGTGGGGTACCCAGCACAACTGATTCTGATAGCTTCCAAAACACCCTAGAAAGATATGGGCCAACACTGTGTTTCATATATGAATTTGTACAACTCAAGATGTCAAGAACAGCCTCACGGCTGGAACTATTATATATTTATACTTACACCACAGCGGAGTTGCTGCATGATGTTGACATTCTCAAATATGGCAGGCTTCAGAAGGTTATTTGGCTTCACACATCGGATGTAGTGAGGCTCAGTAGAATTTAATGTTTCCATCAGTGATTGGAGTTGCAGCTGCATCAATCAGGCGAACACACTTTATTTCTTACAGTTGCGTGCAAAAAGAGTATTATAGTGTTATAAGTTTAGGCTAATTGTTCCCGGTTAGTAAGAAGTAAGAACTTTATCAAGAAACAAAAACCTGTAGAGTATTTCCAACATTTAAAAAAATTCCGAGAATATGCCTATGTACCTTAAACCGAGAACCAATGGATGAAAACTTTGAAGATTTAGATGTTTCTTCAGGAAGCGGAGGAAAGAGGCCCATAACAAAAGAACACTTGGAAGCACCCAACAAATCTTGATGTTCAGCGATCACATAATCCTTGTTTTTGTCCAGAAATAGATCCGACTGATACTGGACCTGAAAGGCACTTTCACAGAATAATTAGACACTTGTGAGACAGGCGCTTTTGTTATACGATATCAAATGAAAAAAAAAACATACTTCTCCAGCATAGTGGGCAACGGCAAAATCTGTTCGAGAGAGTTTGGGCTTGATAAACCTCTTGTGGGTCTTAAAAGTCTGATAAAGCTTGTTTGCAAATGTTTCATGAGTTGACTTCGGAAACATGCTGAAGAATCAAGACACATTGTTTGAAGTATGATATGATGAGCAAAATCCCTTCATGTTTTAAACAGAGAATCGTTGTAATTTGAAAGTAATATTACCAAGCTTCGTCAAGGAGTGCAACAATTCCACCGGGCTTCTGCAGATGGAAAAGGAAAAGAAGAAAGATAAAATATTAGATTGCATTGTCATTTCCTAGTCCCATATTTGAAGACCTCATATATGCATCCTGTTCAGCAATGACCTTTTCAATAAGATCGAGAACATCTTGGTTGTCCACAAATTCAATGTAGCTCCAATCTATTGCTTCTTTTGTGTATTCCTCCTGTTCCATCTTGAAAACGTGCTGGAAATAGCGAGAGAAACTTGTAAAGACAAAATCCTAATGTGTACAAATCAGCAGTAAATGGTTTCCAATCAAGAAACTACCTGATTGAAATGTTGTTGCAACTTCTCATTAGTGAAATTAATACAGAACTGTTCGAAACTGCAACAGATCGGTATTAAGAGAGATAACACAGGAATGTAGCAGAATGCTTAGTTTTGAACCTTGGCATAGACATTCATACCTGTTCGTTTTGAAGCTCTCAAACCCGTAAATGTCAAGGACTCCAATTAGTGATCTAGAGTTCGCATCTTGTCCAATTGAGACGTTGATCTTTTCTACCAACCTGCAAACAACTAAAGATATTCACTTAGAATCAAATCTTTGAAATATCAATGTTTGTATTGTTATTTGTTAAACCCCTTGTTAAACCAGCCACTTACCAATCAAATAATCTAGAATAAATTGTCTTAGCGAGACCATCCCTACTAATTGCAGCACTCTGTGGATCTAGACTTCTCTTGATAACTTCCTCAGGTGTGACCATAACACGTTTACACAGTGCATCTTCAAGTGCCTTTACGTCACACCTATAACAATACATGTAATTAGTGCTTGCACTGAGAACACCACACCAAGTCTTCTTGGGAAAAAAGGTTTACATGAGAAGTTCTGCCGCTGTGTTAAGATGAAATTTTGCCTTTTCATCCCTAGGAACTGATGAATCCACTTCCTTTCCCTTGGTAAACTCGATGTTACCAATATGGAGAATTGCAGCAACCACTCTAAAAATTGCTTCCTGTTGATTTATATAGAGGGAGAATATCAAAATGATCATCATACAAAACTGCAAAATAAATTTAAATATCGTTTGCAAACCTACCTGTTCTTTTTCGCTCATCCCTACAATATCCATTGCTCTTCTCGTGGCAAGATAATCATGAGCATCACTTACACCAACAAGTTCGTAGCATTTCGACTGGTTCAGGTAATGAAACGTCTTTGGATGACCCAGCTTGTACTTTTCAATTTCCTGCTAGTTCTATTAAGTTATGTCGAGACTTCTTAATGATAATCAGATCAATATTTTCCCTTGGTTAGAAAGAATTGCTGATGAGGATACCTCCTGCGGTGCAGCACAGAGAAGATAAAAACAGTGGTAGTTCCGCTCGGGATCAGAAATTTGACAGACACGAGACCTCTCTAGAAGATACGTCCTCACAGCAGCTCCAGATATTCTTCCTTGCTTATCAAATTGGATTTCAACAAATTTACCAAACCGACTGAAAAAAAAAATTAACGATAATCAACCGAAATTCTAACAAACGAACATTCAGGCCACACAATACATGTCAATGCCCACAATTATGCGCAAGTTTACTTCACCTCGAATTGTTATTCCTAACAGTTTTGGCGTTACCAAATGCCTCAAGGACAGGATTTGACTGCAAGTACAAATTAAAAATATCTTAGTCTTGTAAGGAATAATATAATCAAATCACAGACACATAAAAGGATGACGTAAGCAAAACATATTGAGCATTATACTTCAAGAACTTGTTGTTCAACTGTCCGGCCCTCTGTAACAGCACGACCTCCAAGATATGCAAGGTATCTCATAAGCATCTTAGTGGTTTCAGTTTTTCCGGCTCCGCTCTCACCACTTACTAGAATTGAATTGCTTTTTCCCTCATTGATCATTGCCCTAAATGTATATATTGCATCTCAGATAAAGAGATATATCACAGGTATATAATATAAGGTTTAAAGCTGGCTATTAAGAGAACCTATATGCAACATCAGCTACTGCAAAAACATGAGGACTTAATTCTCCAAAAGGTGCTCCCTTGTACTGTGTCATCATATGCGCATCATAAATGTGCGGCAGTCGTTGAAATGGATTAATGGCGATAAGGATGTTTCCAGTGTATGTCTGTCATGTAAATGTTAGAGATAAAATAGCATACCATCAATACAACAACAGTTTAGAGGTCCAAAAGAAAAGAAAAGATAAATATTAGATACTGACATAAATCTCATTAAGTTCATATCTGATCTTTAAATTCTGAAGAACACCAGGCTCATGCAAGTAAGATAGCTTTGTCATGTCATCAACTCCACCTGCAGGTGCCTCCATGTCTTTTGGGTATATCTTCGACAACTTTGCAGTGATCTATACATGCAAAAAAAACCCAGAAAATCAGTTTTGGGGTACGCTAGGCTTGAATAGTGGATATTGAAACTCAAATATTTTAACTTGGTTGATTTACTGACCTTTTTTCCATTGGTGGCGTCAACCACAACTTCTTGTCCATTAATCTTTTCAACGTGCCCATCAATCCAAGCCACGTCTGGGTCTTCAACCCAGACAT
>KE150706.1:351345-390943 GCA_000411095.1 Aethionema arabicum
TGCAGTTTACCAAAAATGAGGGGTTTTGATAAACAACTGATGATATAGTAAATGCACCATTACAAAGATACTTTGCAAAGTTTCTATTAACAGGAAAACTGCTTCGGAGTACTAACTCATTTAGAATAGCAAGAATGAGCAAGTAATATGCCTTGCCATATTTTTCTGCTGAACAATCTCGTGCTACCCGAAAACTAATTGTTCTGAAACAAAATATCAATCGGCCTAAATGTTCCAAATCTGACTATCACATACTTTTCAATCCTGATTAGAAAATAAAACTCAGTTCTAGAATGGACACTTCAGTCCTGAAGTTGTGGAATTGATTCCTTCTGATCTTAAGGATATGGCAAAGGAATCGAACGATATTTGAAGAAGTTACTAGCAGTAACTTAGACACTAGAGCAGAATCGGAAAAACGTAAGAAGGAATATAGAATTTCACGTACCATTTCGAACCTTCGATTGTAATTACTATTTTTCTTCTTTACAATAAATGCAAGTTAATGAAACCCAATCCATCGAGAGATTCCTCGCGAATAGATGGGAAAAAATAACTTGTTTGTTACAGAAGGAAGCTATAATGTTTGTCGATTCCCAAACAAACACATCGAAATCACAACTCAGCACCACTCAGTCTCACAAAATTGACACCAAACCACAAGAGTAAAATCAATCGTTGGATAGGAGCGAGAACGAGATCCGATCGAAATAGGGTAAGAAAACCCAAAAACAATGGAAAGAGAAAAGAAGAAAAAACGAAGGAGAGAAGGAAGGGAAAGTAAATGAATAATTCAGAGAGTGCCATTCTTCTTCTTCGCCTAGTTCGGTGTTTTCTTCCCTTCGATTTCGCGCCAATTCGGGAACCCTAAACCGAGTCTCACTCTCTCTCTCTATCTTTCTCTCCCTCTCTCTCTCCCTCTCTCTCTCCCGCTCCTTCCGTTTCTCTGCATTTTAGTATTTTTCTGTTTTCATTTTTATAAGCCTATCACTCACTTCACTTGTATATTTTCTCAGATTTTGGCTAAATTTAAATTTTTATAAAAATCTGAAAATAAGAAAAAATAAAATAATAATATCTACTGAAAATTGAAATTTTTTTCCAAGCAAAAATAGTTTAGAATATAAAACACACGAATTTATCTCTCTTAGAACCATTAATAGAGCTGCGATGGTGAAGTGTTAAAGCTTTGGTACACAGAACACACGAGCTTTCACAGCATTTTCATTTATACAGAAGATGAAGGTATACAACAGTTTATACATGAACTTCTTATACAACACAAACATTATAACTTAACAGATCTTTGTTCATATCTGTCAAAAAATGAAGTACTAAACTACCTCAATAATACCCCCAACACAGCAACAACACCAACACTTACCTTTTCTTCTCCTCATGGTTCAAAAGAAGGAACATCATTTGCACCATGCCTCAAACTGTAACTTAACCTGTCTACAACACTTCTGTACGGATCCTCCTCTCTTTTCTTCAACAAATAAGCTATGTTTTTCTCCACATCTGCTTTTACCTCCAAGTACAGCTTGTTTGCTTCTGTTTTGTCTTTCACAAGTTCTGGTCTTCCTTTCGTCGGTATTGGTTTCCCAAAGAGGTAATAGAATCTACCCGGGATTTTCGGTAACAGCCCTGGTATGTATAGCTGCTGGTTTGCTACCTCTCCACTTGCTTCTTCCCTAAAATTTACCAAATATGATTGAGAAAACATCTAAACATTATCATCAGTGCATTTGTTTCAGCTAAATGTAGAGCAATTTACCTTAATCTAAATCTTTTTCTTGCATCACGGCTTACATCGGTTACATAGTCATTGAGAATCGGAATCTTCATTAAGTCGTTGTAGTCAAGAACCAACTGCAACACAAAATCGAAGATATATTACATCTTTTTCAGCAAATGTACACAGGAAATGAGATATTTTTGGAACTTGTGCTGTGAAAGAAGCTTACTTCAGCTATGTCGTCTTCACCAACTGTTCCGAACGGCACTATTGTAGCGCCAAACCGTGCCGCCATTCTCACAAACTCTTGCTGGTCAGGCCAAATTAGTTTGTATTGTTCACCCTGTAGGGTCGTTGAACTTGCTAGTGTCAGAAACTTAATTGCTAGCAATTGATGAATCTGAGAATATAACTGATACTATATATTTATGGTTTTTGGCTAACCCGGTTATGGAGAGCTTCTCGTGCACCACCGGGGTAGAGAAGAACATGAGATTTTGAAGATAAGAGCTTGAAAAGATTGGTTGCAGTGACAGGGTAAGCACCAAATACTTTAAGCCAGTCAGCATAACCAATTTCCTTATCAGATTCATTTTCTGTATACAGAACCGGATGTGCCATACCGCGAAAGAGAATGTTTTTCTGTCTTACAAAAGCTTCAGACATTGGACCAAGTTCAAGCCCCATCAACATGTGGTAACCAACAAGTAGCACAGGACCTTCATCTGGAACACCAGCAAGACCCTTCACTATTCTCCCATCCTCCATTGTTGATAGAAACACAGAACTTACAGCATTGCATAAGAATCTGCTTGTCACAAGAAAAAAAGGAGAACCAGATTACCAAAGAGAGTCAAGAAAACCACATTTGCATCTACATTTTGGTCTCTTTTGGTTCATTCAAGAAACAATTCTTGGCAGCTAGAATCAAGGAAAGTTTAGTGAACTTACCCGAGGACTTCGTTAAACGCGTAATCAATTTCTCCCTTACTCGGAGGCAAGAAATCAGAGACATAATCGTATCTCCAAGAACGGCGGTACTTGCATGTACCTTTTATAATTGTGAGCAAACTGAAGCTATCTTCCTGGTTCAATGAATTGAGTCATAATCTTCATTAACTTTGACCCCCAGCTAGAGCAAAATGGAATACAACCCAAAAGTGAAATCAGTAGGTGAGTTTAAATTACCAGTAAAAGGGTATGACCATTGTCCTTGAAGCATCGAACTGTACAGTTTTTAAGTGCCCCATGAAGCCGCTTTGCTTCTTCTTGGCTAGGAAGCATGTTGTCCTTTCCACTGAAAGTCAACATTTTTCTGAACCATCAATTCTAGAACAAGATAGCAGAAATGTAATGCAATACGAAATAAGATACCTAGCAAGGACCAAGACTTCAGCTTGAACTGCATGGATACGGGAATTAGCATAAGCAGCGCCAGCTCTCAGCAACTTAAGTTTCCAAAGTAAAGTTTCCCTTGGAATAATTTTGCCCAGCTCCTGAAATTGCAGGTTAACAAGCTACATGAGTCTTGTACAAACACAGATCTTAGTGATGTGAAATCTGTTATACATCAGAAAAAACACTCACAGAAAGAAGAGGAAGCATAGAGGCAGTAAGCTTATCTCTCAATTTTTCTAATTGTATTCCTGTTGGAAGTTGCTTGTTGATACCAATTGTTGCCATTTTGAAAGGATCGCCTAAAGATCAACAAACCATGAATAAATATGATTTCACAAGAATCTAACACGAAATTTCAAAGAAAAATCATGTACCCATAACAAAGCTTAGAGCATATGGAACAGCGAAATGAAGCTCTTCTGGCAATCCTTCTAATATGGGCAGCAATGGCTGTAGTTGCGACCTTTCAAATGATGTTGCTAAACAAAAAAGACGAAAACATTAGGCCATGTAGATCATATTGCTGCAAAACTGAATGAAACGTTTGCTTACCTGGATTAACAAGTATCAACACCAAGTCTAAATGGCGATTTCTGGCAGCTACAGCAAGAGCCAGACAACCTCCAAAGGAATCTCCAACGAGATATATTGGCTTCTTTGGACGTGCAGCATGCTCCTGCTTCAAAATATCTTCTACTATCTTCACTAGACCTTTTTAATAAAACCAAAAGTAGAGAATATTCAGAGGAAATCGAACAGACAACATGAACAAGAACGATCTTACAAATTTGCATATTCTTGAAAGATGATCATAAGGGTGCGTGTCGACTTATACATTGTTTCTGTCTGTTTCTCTAGTTAGGTGTAAGAAGGCATATTCAAGCATCTATTATAATGATTACCTTCAAATGGAGTTCGATCGTAGACGGGAATATGAAGACACCAGACATGAAAAGCCCTGTATCCAGAAACACACAGTATTAATTAACAGTCTAGAATGAAACCATTTCGATGAAGAATTAAACAGCATTCAACATAAAAGAAAAGATCATTTGTGAACTTGTGAACACCTTGGCTCAGAGCCATGGTTGAATTGTGTGGATTAGTTCTCAAATTCAATCAATTTCACATCGTTTAGTCACAATGCAATTATTTCTATACTTACATTGCTAATCCAGTGTTATTTCAGAGAACTCAGATTTACAAAAGAATGAACTTACTTCCCAAGAGCTTTGTGATGCAAAACGAGCCCCATCCCAGTACCATCAAGCCCTGTATAAACACTAATCATCAGGCATTCTGAATTGCGTGTACAAGATCCATCACTAAGAGTAATACTCAATCTTTAAAATTCTAAACATCCATCAACAAAAAAGCCAATACTAATCAAGTCCATAGCACCTAAATTCCTCCATGAAAGCGCAAAGAACTGAAATGGAGACGTTGGAGCATGAAACATGAGTTTAATTTGCGCAGACAAGTATCAACTTAGCAAGAACAATGTTTGAACAATATCATTAAGCTCCCAACAACAACAACATAGGTCACAACAAGAACCAGGAAACTAAAAACAGTAGGAAACAAAGAAGCAAGCAATTACAGCAATCAAGCTTCAGATTACTCAAATTACTGTCCAACAACAGCCTAAATCACCCTAACAAATCATTAATTTTACCAGGTAAGAAGAGTAACGTCGGTGCATCTTTGATAGGTTGTCCACAATCCACAGGACTAAACCACCGCGGAGGTCCACCGTCATGTTTCACAAGCTCTTTAGCTCCGGCAAAGTAATCCTTCACAGAACTAGAACCATAACCATCATCCCACCAAAGCTCAATTTCAGAAAAAGCTTCATCTCTCACAATCTTCCTCTCCGATTTCCCCTTCCCATTGGCTTCATCTGCCAAAACATCACTCCCTTTCGCGCCTTCGCTACTAACCAGAGACACTGAACCATTCACAGGTTTCACTGAACCGGAAAACGCTGGTGTCACTTTCTTATTATCACCAGAACTCTGAGCTCTTACCTTAAAATTGGATCTATGATCGCAATTTAATCTGAAATTTGGCAAGAAAAGTAGGCTTGAACATGACGCCATAGCTTTGAGAAACGGCAGATAATGGAAATTAAATCTTTCCCTCAACAAACTGCTGCCATTGTTACCTCATAAGCTATAAGAAGCAGAGAAAAGATGGAAAAGTTGTGAACTTTCGAGCAAATGAAGATAAACAGACAAAATCGATTTCTTAGAAAAGATATTTTTCTCTTTTCCGTTTCTACTTTTTCATAGAAAGGACTATGATCCTTATTACGGCCAAAACATACTGCCGAACGATTGAAAGCTACGATTTTTTTAATTTATTATTTTCAAAAATTAAATTATACATTTATACTAATTTTTTTTTTGTCAAGGTTATACTAGTTTTGTTAAGAGAATAAATATGTTTTGATTTCTTATCATAAGTCATAGTTTTGTTTTTTTTTCCACAAAAGTCTTAGTTTTGTTAAAATAAGTAAACTTATATAGTTTCCAGATTGAGTTAATAAAAAAAAAATTATATATATATATAGTTTCCAGATTAAGTAAAAAAACAATATTAAGCTTAAAAACAATTTATTCTTTAAAATAAATAAGGTTTTTTCAGGAAAAAAAGTAAAGTTTTTAGAAGAAAAAAAAATTAAGGCTATGCACACAGATATATATATATACATATATTTGTTAATTTTGTGATTCTATATATTTATATATATAGCAATGTAGATTTACTTATAGATTATTTTAGATAATACATCATGTGCATTGATTTCTTTTAGTTTTTAGTTTATCAATAATATATTGACTCATTAAGATTCAAATTATTATAAGAAAAAATTAGACTAACTAAATTGTATGAATGTAAAAAAAAAATCAGAAGAGAAAAAGAATTAATTTTGTATTTATTAAAAATAACATTAGTTACAAAAAAAACATATTTTAAAAGATAAGTTCCAAAATTTTGAACATTTTTAGTATCTAAATGTTATAAAAATAACATTTAAATAATTATTCTCGCAAATGTAACAACAAATCTCAGCTGATGGCAATTTTTTGGTAAATATATTTACCAATTAACAAAAAAAAAACATTTAAATATTTTTTTCATCAGTATTATATTTTCTGTGTATTATAGAAAATATATGAGGCTTTGTTTCTTACATGCAATAATTTATTTTTTTGGTGAAAATAGTTGGTACTAATTAATAATAATAAAACAAAAAGTTTGGGATTGAGCAGAGTACATAAATGATATTGAGTGGTTATGTCACAGAAAAGACGTGTTTAAATGGCTTCCATAAGGTTTTTAACGGTCAAGAAGGAGAAAAAACACAAACCTTTTTCTTGGACTTTTTTGCCCTTCCGTCTCCCTTTCTTCTACTAATGACCCCACACGAAATTGAAATATTTTTTAAAACCAATATAAAAGAAAAAAAAATCGAGAAATGAAAATTACTAAAAATTTGGAAAGTAGAAAAAAAAAATATGTAGGTTTTCGATTCACCCGAACAAGCATTACCATAGAAATTTATTTTATTTATTTAAGTTTTGAAGTTCAAATTACAAATAACGATGGTATAAATTATAAATCATGATTTAGATGGAAATACATACCAACTATAATTTTAGAGATTGACAAAAATGTCATAATTCAAATATTGTTTGTAAAAATATTCTAACATTAGATTTAAGAGTATAAATGGTAGTAAAAATTTGCAAAATCTTACTCTCTCTCTCTCTTTCCAAATATATGTATGTTTAGGTTTTGTTTTATTTCAAAATAAATTAATTTTACATTTTTCTAGAGAAAAAAAAAACATTTAATTTCATCATTTATCTTTATTTTCTATATATCTATTTTGGTCAAAAGTTTAAAACTTAAATGACTAAATGCAATTAATAGGGGTAAAATAGTAATTTTGCATGATTTATAAATTATTGTGAAAAACTTAAAAGTGTATATATATATTGAAACTAGTATTAAATTAGTAAAAAGGACATTATGGCAAATAAAATCTTTAAGTTTTCCTTTTTGGTGAAAAATATCTGTTTTCAAATTAATTTTTAAAATATTTATCGTTGCTAAGATGGGATTGATTTTAGGTGATCCATCGTAACGCAATTATTTTGTCGTGACAAAAAAACAGTAATTACGTGATAAAATGCAAAAGTCTTATTTGTTTTGGCAAATTTGGAAAAAAAAAAACAAAGTTGTACCATAATTAATATGTACTTATATTCGGGGGAAAAAAATTAATATATATGTACTTATTTAATACATTAATCAAGATGTGTAAAGCCACATTATATACATAGATATATATATATATATATACGTACATATATATATACATACATTAATTAACAAAAAAAAGAAGCTTTGGACTATAGTTTCATTCATGTAACTGATATATTTTAAATGACACAATAAAAAAAAGATATGGAATAACTTTATATATAATTATATAATATAGTTGTGGATCTTGTGGTGTGTTTTACATTTGGTGTAGAGATGAATAATAAATTTAGCTAGCGGCCCAAAAAACTTGAGTGGGAAAAGAATATGCAATAAATGATTCCACTTTAATTACTCTTCCCACAACACGGGAAATCTTCAACACTAAACATTAATGCAATCTCTTCCAGTGCAAGTTAAAATTATATGGTAAATTTAAATGATTTTGTACTCATGTTACGAATAGTAACACAGTCAAAAAAAAATGGTGTGAGATAGTTTACTACATGTACTACATTTTATTACTATTATTTTAGGTGTAAAAGAATTTATGGTACCATTTAAAAACGAAAATTTAATTTTGTATAGTATGTTAAATAAATAGTTAGTTTGTAATGTTTCTTACACATTCATACTATATAAATTTTGAATAATAAAAAAAATACAACCCGTGAAATTAAATTATGGGATTACTGAATTTTAAACTTTGAACTATTTTTATTTTGAGGGAAACATTTTGAAGTATCAAAATGAGTTTTAATACCATAAACACTGATAGAATTTTTTTTAAAATTGAAACTAAATTTAGCATAATCTTAAAATTAGACCCAATAATATATTTCAATTATGGGCTATTATGTTATAAATTTATGTTTATTTTTTGGATTTTTTGGTTAAAAATTCGGTTATTAAAATTTAAAAACTCAGGTATCGAAATTTTGAGGTTAAAAAACTATTTTGATAGTACATAATTTTATCATAAATAAAAATAAATTTAGAGTTTCAAAACAATACTTTATCTATCGCTTCATATGTATGAAACAACAAAAGATACTTAGGATGAGATTCGTATTAATCTTGTTGTAGCTTTACGAGTTCAATATTAGTGGAGGAATATGATTCTTGCCTGTGGAATCATCTTACCTTTTAAAATGCTTACAACGTAAGCAATTTAAAATACAAAAACCAAATTAGTGTATATATACACACACACACATCTCTTGAGCTTCAAACCTCATACAAAAAAAAAACCTTTTCTAATCTCTCTTCCTATAAAAAAAAATGGACCGTCACAATGGCTATAACTTTGACGAGAAGAAACGATTTGGTTTCTCTAACAACGGCCATGGAATGGATCGTATGGTTACAAAGATAGAAAAGTCAGTCCATACAATAATCGAACATAGACAAAGAAAAGAACATGAAGAAACTCAAGAAGATTTAACAAGACCAAAACACTCACTTATGAAGATACCAAAGTGGAAACAACATTATGATTCGGTACAAAAGGTGAGTAACAAAGTGAATAATGAGCCACCGTCTATGATCGTTGAAGGTGGTTGGGTTAGACCAAATAGAGCCATGTGGGCTTCACCTCCGGGTACAGGTACGTCTCGTGAGTTGCCGCAGAAGAATATTGGAGAAGCATTTGAGTATTTGAGGGAAGTTGGTCCTAAAACTTATAACTCATCAACTTTTAGATTTAAGTAGATAATTAAGTGTTGATGAGTTTTAGAAGAGTATGGTCTTAATTTATTTTTATGTGTGTAGTGGATGAGTAATATATATGTGATATTATATATATACAAATGGAACTTGATATATGGTATAGATATATATATGTTGTGTGTCATGTGTGTGTATGTTATGTACTTAGATGAAATAAATATAAATCTTTATTTGTTTTTGTGTGTTGGTACATGTTTGAAATGGTGTAAAATGATGTATGAGAATGAAAAAAATTGATGATATTAGTCTATTAGATCAGGTTTTATATGATGGAGGAGATTATATATGTGAAACTTTTATATTATAAATGAAACTTTTAATTAATTATAAATAGAGTAACATAGCCACAAAGGAATACACAAATTAACATAAATATATACCTCATTTGGATAGAGTTATTCGTACAATATATTTGATATTTTTCACAAAAAGCGAATAAATTAATATTATGTTAATTTTATTAAACATAGATAATAATACATGTTCAATAAAGTGTATAGATATTCCTTTCTATAGCTCTTAAGAATATTTAAAACTTACAATTGTATTATCAATAAAGTAATAACCTAGTAAACAATTTTTAAATTAAAATACATTTTTAGTCTAAATGACACATAAAAAATGATGTTTATGAAAAGTGATTACACTATTTTATATATATATATATATAATTATATATATATATATATATATGTTAAAGATTTGCAGTCGGTAAAAGTAGGTTAACTGATTGGATTAGTAGAAAAGTATTCTCTTATTTTTTTTTATGACTTTCACACTTAGTTATAATTAATTAATGACATTCGAGGATATTTTTTAATGTTTGATGGTGTCATGTAGAATTTTTTTTTCAATATGTAACGTTTAAAGTGGATATTGCAATATGTAAATTAAGTTTAGTAAAAAAAGAGCTACGAAAGCCAACTCATTAATCTCTCTTTCTGTGATATGGTCATGTAGTTTGCATGTGTACATCGTTTTCTATTTCCGTTACATAAAAATACCATTTAAATGTTTACAACCCAAGAAGTGTTCCCTTTCTTTTATCCGAATATTACGACCCCTTTCAAACAACCATAATATCTACTTAATTAGTTAATATTACGACCTTATAGTTTCATGAATTGTATTAACGATGTTGTACAATGTTACAATCTGATGTTTTTACATCATATTAGGAAACATATCGTCTAAATATGTAAAAAAAAATGATAAGAATTCAATCTTTATGAAAAAAAAAATTATATACAACATATTTATTTATGAAAGAGAGGTCGTACATTTTAATTTCATTTATAACATTAATGTTTCGCTTGTGAAATAAATAGTTTAATAACTTTAATTTGTAAACGGACATGAACCAATATCTAATGGATATCGGTTTAGGGTTTATAATATTAATGAATATCGGTTCGGATTCGTTTATTATCTAAACCAACAATCCAATATCTATAAATCCCGAATTGAAAATTCAATAGTTACTTTTTGTGAGAACTAAACCAAACCCTTTTTTTCCGTTCGGTTCTTCGGTTCTATAGTTCCAATTATACATCACAAACAAAATGGCCTTAATTTCTAATTTTTCGAAACATTTATGTAAACCAATACATAGTACCATGACTATATATAATCGTACATCCTCTAACCAAAATATTGAACAATAAATCAAGAAAAAACAACCAAACCTTTTAACATCCAACAACAAACACCACAATAATGATCAACCCCAAGATCATAACATCAACATTATTACACCTCTCCATAGCCATTTCCTCCCAATCTCAACTCGACCAATGGGAAACTCTCCAACCAAACATCGGTATCTCCGCAATGCACATGCAACTCCTTCACAACAACATGGTCATAATGTTCGACCGTACCGATTTCGGAACCTCAAACATCTCTTTACCAGCCGGTTTATGTCGGTACGACTCAACCGAAACCGCACTCAAATTCGACTGTTCAGCACACTCAATCCTCTACGATATCATCTCCAACACATTCCGTCCTTTAAAAGTCCAAACCGATACATGGTGCTCCTCCGGTTCAGTCCTCACTAACGGAACATTGATTCAAACCGGTGGCTACAACGACGGTGACCACGTCGCTAGAATGTTTACTCCTTGTGGATATAATGAAACTTGTGATTGGATTGAGTTTCCTAAGTATTTAGCGCAACGTAGATGGTATGCTACTAATCAAATTTTACCTGATGGACGTGTAATTGTCGTTGGTGGACGAAGAGAAT
Source organism: Aethionema arabicum (assembly GCA_000411095.1). Lineage (NCBI taxonomy): Eukaryota > Viridiplantae > Streptophyta > Magnoliopsida > Brassicales > Brassicaceae > Aethionema > Aethionema arabicum. The sequence goes on from KE150706.1 coordinate 362,730, forward strand.
TCAACTACGAGTTTTTTCCAAGAACTAATGAATGGTTTAAGTTTGGTTTTCTAAGGGAAACTAGTGATGGAAAAAATGAGAATAATTTGTATCCGTTTCTACATCTTTTACCTGATGGAAACTTGTTTATATTTGCTAACACAAGATCGATTTTGTTTGATTATAAAAGAAATCGAATTGTTAAAGAATTTGAAGAGATTCCTGATAAATCTCCGAGGAATTATCCTAGTAGTGGCTCATCGGTTTTGTTACCATTAGATGATACTAAGAAAAATATTGTTATTGAACCTGAGATTATGATTTGTGGTGGAGCTCCGAGAGGGTCCTTCGCACGTGCGAAGAGAAAGCGCGGGTTCCTACGTGCGACTCTCACGTGCGGGAGGTTGAAACTGAAAACAGGGGAGAAGAATCCAAGGTGGGAAATGGAGACGATGCCGTTGCGACGAGTGATGGGGGATATGTTGATTTTACCCACCGGTGATGTTATTATCATCAACGGCGCTGGAGCTGGAACCGCCGGGTGGGAGTACGCTCGTAAACCGGTTACGAAACCGGTTATTTATTATCCCGATGATCGGCGATTCTCTGTTATGTCGAGATCTACGCGGCCGAGGATGTATCATTCGTCGGCGATTTTGTTACCGGATGGTCGGATTTTAGTCGGAGGAAGTAATCCGCATATTTATTATAACTTTAGTAACGTTGATTATCCAACGGAGTTAAGTCTCGAGGCTTATTCTCCGCCATATTTATCGGCGAATTCGGAGTCGAAACGACCTAGGATTTTGTCGAGTGATAAAGTTGTGAAGTATAAGAGATCGTTTACCGTTGATTTCTCAGTAGAACAGGATCTGACCGTTGATCTTCTCTCGGTGAGGATAGTTGCGCCGTCGTTCACGACGCATTCGTTCGCGATGAATCAGAGGATGGTGTTGCTAGAGGTTGTTACGGTGGCGCGTGAGGAGCAGACGCGATCTTATAGAATCAACGCGGTAGGTCCATCAACGGCTGAGATTGCTCCTTCAGGATTTTATATGATGTTCTTGGTGCACGGAGGCGTACCGAGTTCTGCTACTTGGGTACACATTGAGTAATGGATGATCATATGTTAACAGAAAATAAGACTATCAATGTTAGAAATTATCAAATTTAATTGTTTTTAAGATGACAAATAACTAATCTTAGATTTAAAAAATATAGTCAAATTTCAAAATTTCTAAGTCCAACCAATTAATATCTACGATGTTAAAAATCCACAAATTAGAAGAGAAATTAACAAATTTAGCCATAAGATTGATAAAATCAAGATCGTGATGAAAAAATATAATTGTGTAAAGTGGTGAATTCATGGTGAGGTATAAGTTTTATGATTAAGTTTGACGGATTTAATGTTGTAAATATTAGTTTCGTCATATTTAGAAAATTTTAGATTCTATATTTTATAAATTAAAAATTAAATTATTTTTGTATGATATTGAAGTATTAAATTAAGGTTTAGCAACATAGTTTTTTTTCACAACCCCTCTAAAAAAGAAGTATTAAAACTCTATTTGAAGTATTAAAGATGGGATTTTATTAAATAAGTATTAAAGATGGGATTTTATTAAATAAGTATTAAAGATGGGATTTTATTAAATAATTTATTTAAATGTGATTAAGATATTTATTGGTCTTGTAGAGAAAAAAATAGGCACAAAGAAAAATAAGTCTATATCTCTATCCATGTGAGAGATAGTCAACAAGTATTCAGCCATAATAATTTCTAACTGAGTTGAACATAGAATATTCGTTGTTAAACTGAGTTGAAAACATAACAAAAATTTATTATATTCAATAAATATTTCCAACAAACTTTAAAATACATTATAATAAAATCATTATATATCAAATGTTACGTCTTGTTTAATCTTGATGTTTAAATTGTTCGTACGTTTAATCATTTTTGTAATAGAAAACAGAGTATTAATATAATAAATAAAAATTATGGGGTTGACCCTTAAGGGTTAATAGAAAAGAGATCTGCGTTGCTTTTGTTTGGTCATCTTCATTTATAAGAAAAGATTTGGAAAATAAAATTTCTAAGTATCCAAAAACAAAAAGAGCCTTTGTCCACTTCTCCTCTCGGTCGCTCCTCCACTCTCTCTCTCTCTCTTTCTCAGTACGCTTCCACCGCCGAAGACTCGATCTCTGGTCGTCCAACTTTCCACCGGATTCTGGAACTAGGTTTCTTAAATCAATTTGTTTTTCAGCTTAAGTTTCAGCTGCGTGGACTTCCGAGATCATTGATTAGGGTTTGTTGCGTACTTGCATGTTTTTTTTCTTCGATTTGATCGAAGTAATCTCAGATCGACTTAAGTGGAGTTGCTGTACCGATTTTTAGGGGTTTTTGTGTGTTCGTACTTGTTTCAGTGATCTTATTAGTTTCTTAAGTAGCTGTTTGTGAATCTAATTTGAGTGGTTTATTGTAGGTGTGGAGAACTGTAGTAAGTGGTTGAATATGGTGAGAGATGAAGCCTAGATTGATCAAATGGGTTGTGTGTTTGGCCGAGAGGCTTCGCCTGGGACAACATCTGAGGTTAAACAGGCAAAGAGCTCCTCCAAGGCTAGCGTAGTAACGGAAAATGTGCAAGTGACAAAGGGAAATGGTGCTATTGTTGAGGTAGAGAATGATGAGATCCCGAAGGAGGAAAACCATGATAAAGATAGCAAACCGAAGGGAGATCGGAGAAGGTCAAAGCCTAACCCACGGTTAAGTAATCCGTCAAAACACTGGCGCGGTGAGCAGGTCGCTGCTGGTTGGCCTTCTTGGCTTTCGGATGCTTGTGGTGAAGCCCTAAATGGTTGGGTTCCAAGAAAAGCAGACACTTTTGAGAAAATAGATAAGGTGAGAAACTCTACATTTTCATGGTTTCCATTGGTGACATCTCTTTCTAAATGTGTCAGTCTGGAGCTACAAATTTGTTCTGCAATAGAGGCGATCTGTTGGGCAAGTTGATTTTCTGCTCCTCTAGTTTTGCTTAAATGTCTTTTAAATTTCTCATTCGGGTTCCTTTTCCTCTGGTAGATTGGACAAGGAACATACAGCAATGTTTACAAAGCAAAGGATATGTTGAGTGGTAAAATTGTAGCTCTAAAAAAGGTTCGATTTGATAACCTGGAACCAGAAAGCGTAAAGTTTATGGCAAGAGAGATTCTCGTATTGCGGAGACTTGACCATCCTAATGTTGTGAAGTTAGAAGGTTTGGTTACTTCAAGGATGTCTTGTAGTTTATACCTTGTATTTCAATATATGGATCATGATTTGGCTGGTCTTGCTTCAAGCCCTGTCGTTAAGTTCTCAGAACAAGAGGTTAGGGGCACACTGTCTCAAAATTCTAAACTTGTCGGCCATTTTGGTGTTGTACTGAGTACATATTGCTGTTCTATATTGCAGGTTAAGTGCTTAATGCGTCAATTGCTATCTGGTATGGAACATTGTCATAGTCGTGGCGTGCTTCATCGGGACATCAAAGGGTCTAATCTTCTCATTGATGACAGTGGGGTTCTCAAAATTGCTGACTTTGGACTGGCAACAATCTTTGATCCAAATCACAAGCGGCCAATGACAAGTCGAGTGGTTACACTATGGTATCGAGCTCCAGAACTTCTCCTTGGGGCTACGGATTACGGTGTTGGTATTGATCTTTGGAGTGCCGGTTGCATTTTAGCTGAACTATTGGCTGGGAGACCAATTATGCCCGGTCGGACCGAGGTATCTCATCAAATCATGATATTTTTTCTTCATCTATATTTGTGTATTCAGTGTCCTTTCTGTTTTGTTATTCACTGATAGGTTGCTTTTCCTTTTACTAACATGAAATAATGTAGATATGTATAGGACTGTTTGGCATGCTTGATAAGTAATAATTCGTCACGTATGCTGATGATTATCATGTATTAGGTGGAGCAGCTGCATAAGATATACAAGCTCTGTGGTTCACCATCAGAAGATTACTGGAAAAAAGGGAAATTCACACATGGAGCTATATACAAACCCCGAGAACCGTACAAAAGATGCATAAAAGAGACATTTAAGGATTTCCCACCATCATCTCTTCCGCTCATTGACACTCTTCTTTCAATTGAACCAGAAGACCGTCAAACTGCAACCGCTGCTTTAAAAAGTGAAGTAAGTTCTTAGGTTTGATTTTGCAGCTGCTTCACAAAAAATAGTCTGATAATGCTGAGCAGGTTTAAATTAGTTTGCTCTGGTACTTTTCCTTTGCAGTTCTTTACAAGCGAACCACATGCCTGTGAACCTACTGATCTTCCAAAGTATCCGCCGAGCAAAGAAATGGATGCAAAGAGACGAGATGAAGAAGCTCGGAGGTCAGTAACCTTTACTCTATATCATAGTTAATAATCAATTGATAGATGCTGTAGCTCGTGACATTAGTATCACATTTGGTATCCCTCCACCTGTTCATGAACTATAACATGCACTATTTTAGGTCCTGATTCATAAAGAGTGGAATGAATCATAATCATTTTGGAAATTCAGCTATCACTGTTACCTCCACCATTACTTGTAGCTAGTTATTACTTTCATTCGACTGCATACATAGACAACATTTTCCTGTTATGCAGACAAAGAGCTGCTAATAAAGCCCAAGGAGATGGTACAAGGAAGACGCGGCACAAAGATCGTTCCAATCGAGCACTTCCAGCTCCAGAAGCTAATGCCGAACTTCAGTCAAATCTCGATGTATGTCCTCATCAACTTCTTTTCAATAACTTCTCTTATTTGCTATATTTATTTCGCCTACTACTCGGAATAGATTACCTTTAAGAGGCATAATAAACATATTGCTTAAGGTGTTTGGCATATAGTTAGCTTATGTCTTTGTTGAGAACCGAGCTGATTAGCGAATTTTTCCCACCCTTGTATATGCTTCTAATAAGATTCTAAATCTTCACTAAATGTTCTGCTTCTTTAAACCAATCTGCACTTAGTTCCTCCTCCTCTGCTTCTGTTAAACCAGTCTGCACTTAGTTCCTCATGCTCTGCTTCTGTTAGGACTTGGTTCCGAATGTCCATGCTTCTTGTATACCACTTCTTACTTAGCTCCTAATGTTCATTAGTAACATATTTTCTTTAAAATCTAAAACAGAGAAGAAGACTAATCACACACGCAAATGCAAAAAGCAAGAGCGAGAAGTTTCCTCCACCGCACCAAGACGGCGGAGCATTGGGATTACCATTAGGTGCATCACAACACATAGACCCAACGTTCGTCCCACCAGACATGGCCTCCTCCTTCACCTCCACTTCCTTCAATTTTTCAAAAGATGAACCACCTACACAAGTCCAGACATGGTCAGGTCCTCTGGGTCATCCCATAACTGGGATGAACAGAAGGAAGAAAGATAGCCATCACAGTAGCAAAAGCAGCAAAGGAAAACGAGCAGCAGTGGCTTGAAGAGAGTGAAGAAAAGTATTGGAACAAATTGGTCTTATTCATGTATAACAGTGTTTAGTTGGGAGCTTTTTTCTTCACTATTTTTCCTTAATTCTTTGTGGCTTTACTTACTGAAGAGAAGGTGTTTTATTCTTTTTTTTTTTTTTGAAATTGCGTAGACTGTCATGTGTTTATATAGATATGTATACACTACGGTTAATTTTTATTTTAAATTAATCTATATTCTCGACTTTACTTTGGAGATGATTTGGATTAGTGTTATATTTCTTTAAATGTTTATATATGTTTTTCATATTTATAAATTAGATTTTGGAAGAAAATATAGGGATAATGATATATAGCAGGAAAAACTCTACAAAAAGAATATGATAATAACAAACTTATATTTAATTTTTTTGGTAAATATGTCCTCTCCATTAGTTGATAAAACTGATACTGTACATTTTAATAAAAAAGAAAAGAAAATTGTCCATATATTTAATCCATAATATTTTAAATATTTTGTCCATATATTTAGCCACAATATTTTTGAATTTTTGTCCATAATATTTTCAAGAAAAATATGAAACGACCGTTGCAACAATGATTATAGAAAGGTTATCAAAACCCAATTGAAGAGAATCCTTGATTAGTTTATATCTATTTTGATCTTATGGTTCTGGATTTTTTTCATAAGATCTGCATAGTACTTTTACAGAATCACATACTATATATGGCTTTGAAACTTATATTCATGCTTGATTTGACAAGTTAGACAAGACCAAGATACGATGAAACATTGTGTATTGTAAAAGCAAAGTAAGCATTGATGCAGTGATAAACATCGTAATGGATACAACTTTTGGGTGGATAGTGAACAGTTTTAAACGGGAAACATAACTCAAATACAAGCCTCTGATGATTTTACCCAATAAATTTAAACCTTTAAAATCCTGATAAGACTCAATAATCGCTCTTTCTCTAGCTACCAAACACAATCATATCATTTTCTACTTAGCCTTCTCCTCCATCAATAGCTCCTCAATGAGGTCAGCTGCTTGCTCCACTGTGGTTATTGCCTGTGCTTTCTCCTCAATCATCTCAATCCCAAAAGCTTCCTCTAGCCCCATCACAATCTCCACCTGAAAAACCAAGCACAACACTCATGAATCCGTGAAGGCTATAACCATTTAGTGTATCAAAAGAAGAAGTGGGTCCTTGTGATTCATGTTTCTTAGTTTGAAGCAGGACACAGTTTTGACTTCTTGTTTTTGTTTGAGTATTAATAAGGTTATTGAAAATTTTATCAGGAACAAAAAACAGATAGAAAATGGTGTTGGATATGGGAAGGTTGAAGGTTACCGTGTCAAGAGAATCAGCACCAAGATCAGTGAATATGGTTGATGCGTTGACCACTTGGTCCTCTTTAAGTGAGAGCTGCTTCTTTACAATTGCACAAACCTTGTCCACTGTCTCAGGTTTTGCCTGTTTAAAGAAACACAAATCAATCTTGTCTACAACCAAATAATGTTAAACCTATCATAGAGTATGATTTCAGAGCAAAATAGCTGTTTGCAAAGATTGAATTGGCTCAAAATGTGAAAATTGGATCAAAAATCATTTTTCTAACATCGTTTGCTTAATGAAAACACCATACAGAGGAAATGAAAGGCTTACAGCGCAAGAAATTCTCGAGCGGGTAAGTGGGCTAAGCTTGAAAGAGAGATTGCTTCTTCCCTGGCTAAACAAGCTAACAGGATTAGCTGTCATTGCCTGCAAATATTCCATAAATTTCAATCAGTACAAGAGAAAACAAGAAGTGTAAAACAGTCATTTGCTGCACCACAAGAAACTAAAGAAGATTACAAATGAAAGAAAATCAAAACAGTGCATTCTCGAATAATCTATGAGAACAAGCTTAGCAGAAAGGTAATTACAGAAGCAACTCAAGTTCTTTACAAGAAAACTAATCCTTGATTTAAAGCATGGAAACGTTAGAAATGCCACTTTATTCAGATCTAGGAAAGTTCCAGAACTCATAGGTACCAAGAAAAAAACAAATCAGAGAGTGAAGCGTTGCAGCTTATCTCAGTCAAGTAAAACATGTATTCAGATCTATGAGAATAGAAATCCCTGCAGATGCTAGGACCAAAATCTAGCACCCGAACAATACAAAAACTGACTTTACACAAAACACTTATTTTCTTAAACAAAAGATAAATCACACAAGCTTTGCAACAAAAATCTACAAGAGTAAGAGCTAAGCGAACGATTCAGCAATTAGATCTATCCTCGGCAAACAAAACTAGATCGAGATCAACATCACACAAACGAAGCAAAGTATGCACATGATCAAATCAACAGATCTATAACACCTAGGAGGAATATATGAGACGAGGTAAAAACCCCAAACGATTTGGAACAAATAAAAAGAAAAAAGAGATCGAACAAGATTAAACGAGAGATAGTGAGACCATTAGGCGAGAATGAGCCTGCACGGAAGTAGTTGCACCAGTAAAGGACGCCATGGATGCCGGAGAACGAGAGATCGTAGGATGCAGAGATCTGGGTGAGACAAAGAGAGGAAGAGGAGGCGGAGCAAACGAAGATGGTGAGAGTGAATACAGGTGAGAGACTTATATAGTATGAGTTTCTGAGATTCCAATGAGGAATGCAAAACAAGTCAGGTGGGGTGGTTGATTTGCAGATGCAAATTGAAATTTCATTTTGTTTTATTAATTAATTAATCCCTTTTTAGATTTTCGTTATAAAACTCAGATCTAGATTTATTTCTTATTGAAAAAAAAAGATTTATTTCTTTCAAATTTATTTCTTTCAATTATATTTAAAATAGTTCAGAGCTATATATATTATTGATTTTTTGAAAAAATAATAAAAAATAGTTGGATTGTAGTAATTTTAAAAAATAATTTACTTTTTGCTTAACCATCTTAAACCATTTTCATAGTTAATTATAAAATCGATTTTTTGTGGTTATATGATACACAAAAATATTATTATTGGAAAAAAAAATAATAACCATTAAAATACTACAATTTTCTCTAAGTGTATGTTCAAATTAAAAAAAAAAACTTTATTTCTAATTTTTTTTTTGGTATAATTTATAACTTATAAATATAATATAGAAACATCTTATTCAACTTTTTTTTATATAATTTATGTACAAATTTTATAATTTCTTTTATTGAATTCGATTTAGTTGTATTCAATTTATTTTTTTATAATATTTACCTGTGCAAAAAAAAAAAAAAAATACTACCGTACAAAAATCAAAGATAAAAAAGGAAAATCTCCGATAAGAACCCTAAGTTTTCGATTTTTTCAATGGTATCACAGTTGGGAGCGATCATCTCTGCACTATCTATTTCCCAGTCGGTTGATTCTCTCTAACCTCAGGTACTGTTCATAGCCTAGGCAAACTTCGCTTTGATTTGATCATAGACTTTACTCAATCAGGTTAGATCTGATCTGAAGCTATGTGAGATAGCGTTGTTGGATTGGGAATGGTGTTTTTTTACCTGAATTAAAGTTCGATTTGCCCGATTTGCTCCTCTTATGCCTTCCCAAGATAAAAATTGAGAGTAGCTCCAAGTAATTCATCCTTTATAGTTTGCCGTTGGTTGAAACATTAGTGATATTTGAGGAATGACCTATTCTTCTTCAATTTTGTGATACGTTGTGGGGTTTACAAGTTTTCTGTTTCCTCCTTTGAATCGTAATCGTCTGTCTCGAATACAATTCTTTTATGTTTTCTTAGCTTACTCAGTCTTGTATGGCAGTCAACAGAAAGAATGTTGATCAATATCTTGGTTAAATAAAGGGATGTGAAACGTCAACTGTGAGTGCTTTGTTGGTAATAAATCATTAAATGTGTTGGGAAGACTGATAAATTTATTGCATATGGTGTGAGATGTATGTTGATATTAGTATAGGTCTGCTATCATAATAATGGGATATATTAGCTAGGTTGTATGTAACATAAAAAGAAGAATCATAGGTTTAGTGTCCATTAACTTGTCAACAACTACTTACTGTGAAATCATATTAATATTGTCATCTTAGAGGAATTTCATTTGGGGATCCCCACACTGGTATACTCAAGTTGTGTTTACGGCAGGATGGGCTTTGATTGTACGTCTTATGTTGGAATTTCTAGTTACTTGTATCACATTGTTGAGGCTTAAGATTTAAGATCCTTTGGCTTGCTGCTCTTAATGGTTTAAAAGCTATTTTTAATGTTTTTTCCTTGGTATACCTTATTTGCAGCAAGCATCCGCTGAAACCTGCTTCTTCCTAAAAAATGGAGCTAAGTAGTCCTAAGAAAGATGAGAGTGAGGAAGCCACTGAGGCCTTAGTGGTTGAGAATGATAATGATCCTGAGAAAGGCATAGATGTTGTTATTGAAGCCAAGGATGGGAATGAGGTTGCAGAAATCTCGGCTGAAGAAAAAAATAATGAGGAGTTTGTAGAAATGCCGATGGAGCAGGCAGCTTCAAAATCACTGGTAGAGGAAACTAAAACAGAAAATGAGACGATTAGAGAAGCCTCCATTCTTGCTTCTGATGAAGCAAATATGCTAATTCCATGTGGGTTGCGGAAGAAAAACAAAATGGTAAAGAAAGTAATAAAGAGAGTAAAAAGAAGACTTGTAAAAGGGACTCCTGTTCACAGGACTGCTGAGGAGAATGTATCTACAGAGCACAATATTACGGAAGGTGTAACAGGGGTAGACATCAAGAAAGATGAAAAAAGTGCTGCAGATTCCATTCAACCTTCTGGCGAAAAAGAAAAAGAAACAATTGCTGAAGCTTCTGTTGGAGAAGATGATTTGAATTTTAAGAAAGTTGCAGAGTGGTCTTTAAAAGTTCATCAACCGGCTGATGATGTTGAAAAAATTTCTGGAGTTGAATCTTCTGCGGAGAAAACACTAAATGAGCCAAAGGAAAAAGAGAGTGTGAGCATGTTTCAGGGAACAAAGGAAGGTGTGGATCTGGAGTCAATCGTGTCAGACAAAATAGATGCTGGAGCTTCTCTTGAAGGGCACGCGAAAGAAGCTGAGAAGGTCATCGAGGGCTCTGCAGAAGCCTGTGAAAATGTCATCCCAAACAAGAATAAACAACCAAGAAGGCTTAAGGCAAAAGCTAAGAAAAAAAAGAGTACAGCAGCATTGCTTGCTGGAACCAAAATGGATAAAGGAGTGAAAGGGGGTGATCTTGAGAAATTGAAGTCTGTAGAGGATGCTGGTGAAGGTAGTCAACAGAAGACCTTTGCTGAAAAAAATAAGCAGAACCAGTTAACTGAGGACAAAACTGATTTGACTGAAGTCAAGACACGTAAAAAGAAGAGACAAGGAAAAAAGATTTTGAATTCAATCGAGAAACGTAGGAAAGAATCAGCTGGTGCCGACATAACACAGCAAAGAATGGAGGAGATTAAAGAACAGCCTATTGACGCTGAGAAGAAAGAAACAGATGGGGACAAAAAAGGGAAGATTGGTGGATTGATCTTCATGTGCAATTCAAAAACTAAACCTGATTGTTTTCGCTTTCGTGTGATGGCTGTATCAGAGAAGAACAAGGATTTTGTCATGGGTATCAAGCCTGGGCTTAAGCTTTTTCTCTATGATTATGATAAAAAACTTCTATATGGAATTTTTCAGGCATCCTCTACGGGTGGGATGAAACTTGAGCGTAATGCTTTTGGTGGATCATTTCCTGCTCAGGTATTACTCTTTAATTTTATATATACAAATCTCGTTCACGCAAATGATACAACTTGATGATGTTTTGTGCATTTTAGGTACGATTTAAGATCTATAGTGATTGTATACCGTTGCCTGAGAGCCAATTCAGGAAAGCTATCAAGGAGAATTACAACAAAAACAAGTTCAAAACAGAGTTGACTCATAAGCAGGTAAAAGCCACATTTCTTCATCAATTCCTCAAATTCATATCATCTTACACAGCTTTATCTCTCTGTTCTTACAGGTTTTCAAGCTAAAAAAGCTTTTCCGGCCAGTTACTCTCCCTGCACATGGAACCACCACCCAGCCAATCCTTGTTCCTCGTGATGTTGACAGGAAAAAATCTAATAAAGACCGTTATGCCCCTGGCAGCAGCCGAACTCACCCATCTGAGAGACATGAGAGAACTCACCCATCCGAGAGACATGAGAGGAGTCGCGATCACCGTGCTTCACCTCCACGCAGAGAAGAACCATCACGTGATTTATATCTCAGTGAAAGGGAGTACAGAGCATATGGTTTGAGAAGAGAAGAAACAACAAGGCAGCATTACCAAGTTCCACCTCCTGACCCTTACCACAGTGTTAACCGAGACCGGGTTGCTCTAGATTCATATCATCCTGGTTTAGACCATGATCGGCTATTGAGACACCCAGACATCCAAAGGCATGACCGTAGAGAAGTTCTTCACCTTGACACTCTTCATTTGCCTGAGAGAGATTACCACACGTATGATCATAGACGGGAACTGTTGATTCCACTGCCTCGAAACTCTCCTCCACCACCAGTCTCAGCCGTTCCGCTAGATTCCTACCGGAGAGACACATACTACAGTCACGATTACCCGGCTACCGAAAGGCCATCCTCCAGGGCTTACCTTGTTTCGTCGGGAAGAGAAGATGACTTGTATTCAAGATATGTTACACCTGATTCATTGGCTGAGTATTACCAATCACGTAGCTACTCAAACGTGGCTGAACCTGAGGTTCCACTTTCAGTAGTAGCGTCACGATACACGCATCCAGGCCCGTTGTCTTTCTCTCGCCGCTGAACGGGGAACTGGAGCTCCTGGTAGTGTGAAAATGGTGTGGATTTAGAGAGATGTCTGCAGGTTACAGGACTTGTTCTTGTCCAAAACATTAATGTATGCTGAAGAGTGAAGTTACCGAAATAAACCGAACCGGGTAGATGACATGGAAAGGGTAGACTGTAATTCAGCAAATAACTTGAGTCGCGTCGGCAATTTCTTCTTTTTTTTTTTCTTTTTTTTTCCCATTTCAATAGAGTTATGTATGTGACGTGACGGTACAAGATGATGTAATAATAGATAAATGTTATTTTACCCCCTTGAACTATTTTTGTTTGTTGACTCTCTTTATCAAAATAATTTTTTTTTTACCGAATTTTTTAAGCTAAAATTAGATTTTAAACATAAAATTGAATCATAATTTCAAAATTTAGTTCAATACGTATTTTAAAATTATATTAATGCGTTTAAAATAATGATATTCATTATATTATAATTTCAAATTGAAATTTCAATTAAAAAAATTTAGTTATTAAAGTTTGAGTTAAAAAGTTTGGTTATCAAAATTCAGGAAAGGTTTTTTTCATCAACTTTGGAATATTTCAAAATTTAAAATACTATTTTCCATAATAATATTTTAACATAAAATACCAAAATGTCTTATAGATAGTCTATTGTGATAAATCACTAAAATTTTCTTAAATCATATAAAATATCAAACATATTTAAAAAGTTTATTTTGACAGTATCCTTATCGGAGATCATTGCAATGAGGATGCTCTTATTATATTAATTTTAAAAATATTTTCTCACTAACAATAACCGTCAAATATATTCTCTGATGTGTTTTTGATTCACAAAATAAGTTGATTGACAAAAATTTAGTTTCTGTAGACAAAACTGATGAAACCAAACAGTGATATTAATGTTCCAAAATCTAATAAATGTAAATTAGTTTCTTCTTCGCTTTGTGTTGTTGGATTGCTTACCCTTCTTTGCCCACTTCTTATTCCCAACTGCTCTGTTCTGCTCCTCAATCTCCTTCACTTTACGTTTCCTATATAAAACACAAACCAACACTTACAAACAATGCACCAAACAGGACTCAAGAACTTCAGCAACTTTAATATAAACTATAAAGACTTTTGATCAATTAGCTCTTGAAAGATATGCAATTTTGTTTCTTTTTTATGATACAGAAATTTTTGGGATCCGACACTTACCTGTACTGAGAAATTTTGGGATCTGACAACAACTCATCAGCAAGAGTTGCTTTTCTATTCTTCTTTGTCACTCTTCCATAGAATTCTTCAGCTGGCTCAATTACAGTGCCAATCTGGTTTTTGAAATAAAGAAAACGTGTTAGACAGAACCCTAGACATATGTTCTTGAATTGATATAGTCTATGAAACTTGCCTGGAAGTATTTTTCACCCATTTTTGAGCGGGATGCAACTTTTTTGTAGTGTTGCGCAGGATTCATTACATTTCTCAACTGCAATATAGATAAAATTAGAATGGTGTTAGTAGTTGAAGACTATAGCTTTGTAAAGATCAATCCACAGCTCATGCCAATTCCTAAAATAGCTTAGCATACAAGCTAGCATTCCACACGCACAAAAGTGAAGTTACATAGAAAATCATCAAAAGTCAAAACTTCTATTTGAAATAAGTATAATTTAGTCGTAAAGCAGTCTAGAATACTAATGGGAACCCTAATAAGACATTACCAAGGATGGATTCGCCAAAATAGTATAAACAATTCGAGGCAAAACCAAATTCAGACAGCAACACCAACAAATTTGAAGCATTCATTACCTTAAGCAACTGGAGATCCCTTTTCAATTCGGGAGTCATTGTTGGAGCAGGCATATCAAACCTATTCACAGTTTCAAGAGAATGTAACCTTACAGGGTAATTGATGATATATCAAACTAAGGTATAAAAAGAGGGAAAGCAAAGTTATACCAGCTTGATCCAGCTGTGTCTTTAATTTGCTTTCTAAGTATCTTGTTAATCTTTTTCGGATCATTAGGTGGAAGACAAAGACCATCAACAAGCTCTGATCTAGGCGTCCAGAGTAAACTTCCTTCATGCTTCTCAGCTCCTTTTCCCGAACTGGATCCAGTTTTTAAGTTTAAAGATAAGCCAGGTACCTTTGGTTCCCATTTAAGACCAATCACTGGTTTATTTTCTTCCATTTATCTAAATTGCTTTCGCTGTGTAACAAAGATACGATAATATCAGAAAACAAGAATCCACCTCTATAGAAAGGGATAATTTATTGGCAATGATTGGCCAACAAACACGATAGATCCAACCGAAGCTACGAAACAGAAAATCAGATGCTGCTTTCACGTCGCAAGACACAGATGACAGTGACGATAAATCAAAGAGAGAGAGAGAGAGAGTATCGCGGACAGGCGACAGCCACCGAAATTACCTCGCTGTGGATTCAGTTTCTGCAGTTATTTTCTTCAATTTTTCGCGAGAAGCTTCGGTGCTGCGTTATCGCAAGAATGGAGAACCTTCGTTGCTATATTGTGAAAGTGAAAGAGAAGAAGAAAGATGAAACCCAAAACTTCTAAACCCTAGTGTTCGTCTAATTCGGACTATTTTGAGTCCGGTTTAAAACCGAACCAAATAATCCAAATTAGATACAAAATCAATCGACCGAACCTAACCGATTTATAAATTTCGATTCGTTCCGGTTTAGTTTTGGATTGGTTCAAAACGGTTAAATTGCCCAGCCCTTTAAAGATCCTCTTCTCGATCCCTTTTACTCATTATAAATGACTACACAATTTGCACGCAGAAACAAAATGATGCATAATTAAGATTTTGGATACTTTGTATTCGACAGAATCATAAATATGTAAATATGTATTATTTTTTAAAGAAATTATTGATGAATAAAGAAGAAAAAGAAAAAACTTATGTGCCGCATATGTCAAAGTCAAATAACCAAAACCTCATAAATTACATGAGTTTGGAGTTAGTTTAGAGAGGTTTTTGGAACTTTCCGTGCACCCAAACTCGGTACATGTTCTTACCCTTTCTCCGGTTTACTGCTTTTACACAACAATTTTCAAGCTCAACCTACACACAAGATTCAATTAAGAAATGCTTCCATTGTAGCAAAGGAGAGAAACAAACGAGAAGGTTACCACTTACCTCGATGAATCCAGCAGCTGTAAATAACTTCCTGACAGTATCAAGACAAAAGAAATATGAAAGAGTTCCATCTGATCTTCGATATTCCCTGAATCCTATACATTTCTCTGCCTCAAAACGCAGCATAGTCATGTCATATAACCCTGAAAGAATTTTAGTTCAAGTGTTTAGCCTTTAAGTTTTCTTTAATTGTACCATGCGAAATAAAAACTCTTGATCATGAGATTTGCTCGGTTCAACATTTCACCGTAATCTCTGAACAAAAGAAGACCACCAGGTTTCAGCACAGAAAAGCATTCCTTGATAGCTCCTGGCATCCTTTCTTTAGGTACTGCCGACAATGTAAAAATCTGACATACAAACAAAAGCTGAGTTTTCAATGAGCAATACTCAAATAGCAAAGCTGGAAGGAGCTGAATGTATAGATTTTAATCTTGGTTAGTAGCTATCTTGTCATCGATGGCTATGTCAGCCTATTCAGATCGACTTTGTAAATATGCGATTAGTGAGAACAACATACATACATACCAGAGTGACAAAATCCACGCCACCGATGCAGTTTTGATCCTCATTTGAAGGACATCTATAGTTCTCATGTATGTCATTGCTCCCTGCTATTAAAGAAGAAGCAAGTAAGGAGATAACAAACACGTATGATAGATCAATGTGTGTCTTATTTATGATAAATGAGGAGGAATTGGTGAAGAAAGACTATCACCTGAATGGGAGCAATACATAAAGTTGTCACGACAATGATCACATGCCACCCATTTTGGGAATTCAGATGTTGAAAAGTCGCAACAGAAAGAATGAAAGTTATCAAGCGTAGCAGTAGAGAGAACAATGTTCTCTTTAGTCCTAACAAGAGCCTCACTGCTACAATCACAAGCATATACGGTCAAGTTCTTGTTTCCACTGCAAAAAAGAAAAGATGCAGCTACATAAGAAGAACTGAAAGTTTAACACTGACTTTGTTAAGGATTTAGCTACAAAAGAAGATAGCAATGCAAGGTGAGATCATGAATCTATATGAACTAAACATGTCAACAAGGAATTGTTACTCAAACAAGCAGGAAACTAAGAATTTGAAATTAAGATCTAAGGAGTTACCGTAAAATTGGAAGCACTGTACTCCCATTACCACAACCTACCTCCAATAGTTTGGACTTCTCCCCACAGGAAACTAACTCTGGAAATTCCTTCAATAAATACCTTCTTTCCTACATGCATTAGCATCAATGGGAGAAGTCAAGATGAGTAATATCGCTCTTTCCATATTCTAGGATCAATTGATTAGATCAGTTTTTCAATCTCGCAGCATGTAATCATATACAACAATTTTTCAAATCAACAACCACACACGGATACCCAAATTAACTTTCTTACACTACAACTGATACTGCATCAAAATTGAAACCAAAAAACATAAAGAGCGTCTATAGAGTTGCGACAGGTTTCCAAATTGACAGAATCATATGAAGTTATCCATGTATGTACCTTGAAGAATTTTCCAGAGGAGTGACGGGTGTGGAAATCTTGCCATGGCTGGGACTCTGACAAGGCAGATGAATCCCGCTGGGTATGTTGTTGGCATAGATGGTGAGAGAGAGAAGGATCATTTTCTACCATGTTCTTCACAAATTCCCATTCGAAATCCTTCGAGTGGTACTCTCCTGCTTCCATTCTTCTCTCCAAGGTTTTTCTTTTTCTGCCTCCTCTTTTGAGTTTCGAAGGAACACAGACCGTCATAAACCGTTTTATTAAGATGAACCGGTTTTGTTACGCGGTTATAATAAAAAAAATTATAATAATATAAAATAAAATATATAATGGAGATGCGGGGGATCGAACCCCGTGCCTCTAGCATGCAAAGCGAGCGCTCTACCATTTGAGCTACATCCCCGTTGATGTTAAGCGACGTTTTACACAAATTAATTCGAAACACAGGGATGAGCTTCAATTCTTATCTCCATGCCAACCGCGTAATGGTGGTCGGAGCGCGGTCTCCGGTCGACCGCCGCCGGAGAGCACTTGATAAAGTGAACAAAGAACTCAATAGAGGAAATTACGAAACTGCTCTCTCTCTCGTCAAGCAACTTAAAGGGAAACATGGAGACCTCCGTGCTTTCGGCTGCGCCAAACTGGTCTCCTCACTCTCTCTCACTCTATCTCTTTCCCTTTTCCGCCCACTGCGTACTTCTAACGGATTTGTACTATGTTCTTCGTCAATGAGCTCCTCCTTTATGGTGTTTAGCTTCCCAAGAAATTGTCAACGTTGAATGAATTAGAAGTGAAGAGACCCGATCTGTGTGAGCTTCGTTCGTTGATCGATTCAGTCACGCAGTCAATCAACCGAAGCATCGAATCTGCTTCTACCGAAAAGGTACTTCAACTTTTCACTCTTTCCTTGTATTTTCCATTCCATCTAAAGGGTTATCTTTTTTTCATTTTATCTTCACGATTTTGTTCTGCTCGAGTCGTTCATCGCCACAGTCGATGTTCCTCAGGTATTTGATTTTGGTCTCTGCAAATCCTTTTTGTCGATGTCGTCGAACTTGTTTAATAATGGTGTTTTCAACGAATTGAACTGTTAAAGTATGGAAATAACAAAATCACGCCTATAATGTCATATACTCTTCAATTTCAAGCTTCACTAGTTTGTATTTTGCAGATATCATCATATCAGAATTCACTGAGCACATTCAAAGAGGACGAAAGGAAAACGTCACATGAAGAGGATAGGTTCGCTGTTGTCCAGGTGAATCTTTTTCTCTTGACAAAATGAGGATTTTATTACTCTGAAATTTTGCTAAATCTTGTATAAAACTCATATGGTTGCAACTTGCGAGTGAATCTTATGTGTTTAATGAAAACGACTGTTCTGCAACAAATGCAGCATGAATCCGGTCATTTTCTAGTTGGTTACTTGCTTGGAGTCCTTCCAAGACGCTACGAAATACCAAAATTAGAAGATCTAGAGCAGAATGTCTCAGATGTGACAGGGAGAGTAGAATTTGTGGGCTTCGAGTTCCTCAAAGAAGTAAGAGGTTGACAATAGTGAATATGAATGCACTCAGCTCGAATCTCTGCTCAAACACTTGGACTATTATGTTTTTCCTGCAGGTTGGAGTTGCGAACCAGTTCATGAAACATGACATGGACAGCATAATGAATCAATCGGTATGTTTTGTATAATGGTATCTCAATTGTGTATCTTCTTCTATAAATACTGATTTTTTTCCGAACATCCAGTCAACCGGAGGCAATATCTCATCAAAGGTTAGATGTCCTCAAATTTAGCTGTAATGATTGAATTTAGGCCAAGCTGATTGTGTAGCAATTGGTTGAAATTGCAAGCGCAGACACTAAACAACTTCTCATGTGTGATACTTGGAGGGCTGGTAACAGAACATATACTATTTGGATACTCGGAAGGTCTCTACTCAGATGTTTGCAAGGTTGCTACAACAACCCCACTTCATTACTCAGATGACTTAGTTCTTCAATATTCTTCTACTCAGATGTAAAATCCAAACAAAACTGATATTTTGTGGTTATGATGTTGCAGTTGAGCAGTGTTATGCAATGGTTAGGGTTTACAGACACAGAAAAGGAGTCTCAAATCAGATGGGCAGCTACCAACACCGTCTCCCTAATACATTCTCACAGCGAAGCAAGAGCTGCACTTGCAGAAGCCATGGCAAAAGGCAAACCTATTGGTTCTTGCATTGATGCCATTGAATCAGCAATTTCTGGACATCAAAACTGAACCACACTTTATGTTCTTCCTAACGAATCCAAACGACATAAACATTGCATCATTCAATACGCAATGCAAAAGATCATTAACCACAGAAAAAATTCATTTCTGGATTTGCAGACATTTGAACGTTGAGGTTCCAAAAAAACATCCGCTTTTGATTCACATCAGTTCCCAAAACATTCCGTAACAGAGCCCGGTCTATTTTACAGGCCAAAAAGAGTCAAGTACAGAGGACTTAAAACTCCTGAGAAGCAGAGCCAATGTCGCCTTTGTTCTTCCCCATCTTTGATGGTAAAAGTGTCTGATGAATATTAGGCAACACTCCTCCATTAGCAATTGTCACACTTCCTAGGAGTTTGCTCAGTTCCTCGTCATTCCTAACTGCGAGCTGAATGTGTCTAGGAACAATACGGTTCTTCTTATTGTCTCTGGCTGCATTCCCAGCAAGCTCCAAAACCTATGATTATCAACAAATTATAGATCAGAACTAGCTATCATAACCTTTACATACATGCACTATGCAGTAAGCTGTTAAGCTCAGAACCAAGATCTCTTCATTAATCTTTAAAGATCAAGAATACAACACCAATAGTTTGATTATTGAGTGCTTAACCACTCCCCCAAACAAATTCCAAATCCAATCTCCACTTTAACTACCCTATCGATTATATTTATAATGCATAGAAACTAAGTAATTTTCGATTAATTCATTTTCGACTCTTATCATCTTCCTTCGCATCGTAACTTCAAGATATTTCGCTATTGGTCCTATGTTCATAGTAATGATCGCAAGCAAATCAAAGAGAAGCAGATGGATACATGACTACGGGATATATCCAAGGAATGCTAGGCGAAAACAGTGACTAAAAACAGTAAATATTGTAGAGATCAAGAGACCACTGAGTAAAGAAATTGACAAGAGATGGAGCATGATCTACGATTCTAATAAGCAATATGACCAAAAGAAACAATCAGATTACGCGAAAGTACGAGAAGCAGATAGAGTATAATATGAGTTTGCATCTAAAGCAGAAATGGAGTAGAGATCAGAAGATAATCGTACCTCAGCGGCAAGGTACTCAAGAACAGCGGAGAGATAAACCGGAGCTCCTGCACCAACACGCTCAGCGTACTTTCCGGCTTTAAGAAATCTTGCGATCCTACCAACCGGAAACTGAAGTCCGGCCTTGTGAGAGCGAGTGACAGATTTTGTGGCCTTAGGTTTTCCTCTTCCACCTTTGGTTGTTCCACTTCCACCTTCTGAACTCATCTTCTCCGCTTCAAGATGGAATCTACGACCCTCTATCAGATAGTATTTCTTAACAAGAAACGAAAATCCACACAAATTGAAGAGTCCAAGAGAACACTGACTTGAATCCCTTATTTTTAGGGTTTGGCAAATTTACAGATATATATGATGTGTCGGTAGATTCTGATTGGCTAATAATAGATGACGCGGATTGCCATCATGACATCATCACGGTCAAAGTGTAGACCGGACCATTTCACTGCAGACGCGAATTACAAAGTTTTAAGTACCCAAATATAACACAAATAATTGTTAATTAATTATCTTCACAATTAAAATTCTTGATAACCATTTTTTCAATTTATGACACTAACATCATAATTTGGCACCTAATTATATGTATGTATAAGTATAATTATCACGTCTATGATTTGACTTCATAATTTTGTCAATTTGAGATCTTAAGTTTCCATTTAAAGTCGAAATTGATACAAAAACTCGAAGAAAATGTCATATGATTTCAACAACAAAGATAAACCCTAAATTATAATCAGAAATTTCACAGAGACAAAAGCGTTCTAATCTAAATAATGAAAATCAATCTCAGAATTCTTGAGATGCAGATCCAATATCGCCTTTGTTCTTTCCAACCTTTGAAGGAAGAAGATTCTGGTGAATGTTAGGCAAAACTCCTCCATTAGCAATCGTTACACTTCCTAGAAGCTTACTAAGCTCATCATCGTTCCTTACCGCAAGCTGTATATGCCTGGGAGAGATACGGTTCTTTTTGTTATCTCTTGCTGCGTTTCCAGCCAGTTCCAAAACCTGTAAAATTCAAAATAGTCTTAGAACCAGATACAGAGAATCTGATAACACTTTTGATTGATTGATGATATTCAGCAATCAGTGGTTACAAGATATTCAAATTTTTCAAACTTAATTACTAAAGCGCAAGAGCATATCCTATTAGATATCAGATTTGTATTTCGCCGCAATCAGAAAGAATCAAAATCAAGTAATACCTCAGCGGTTAGGTATTCGAGAACGGCGGATAGAAACACCGGAGATCCAGAACCGATACGTTGAGCATACTTTCCGACCTTCAAAAACCTGTTGATTCTTCCGACTGGAAACTGAAGACCAGCTTTGTGAGAGCGAGTGACAGATTTGGTAGCTTTAGTCTTTCCTCTGCCGCCCTTAATTGAGCCTTTGCCACCACCGGAACTCATATTCGCGTCTGATTGAAGAATTTGCAGAGAATATGAAGAATCGCCGAGAAGATTGAAAACGGAGAAGATGAATGTTGAAGGAGACTGCTTCTTTCCTATATATAACACAAAATATTCACGTCTTATTGGTAGAGAGCTAGGTCACATGGATTGCCAACGTGGCATATCCATTTCAATCTCGCGGGCCTTTTTCATATTTTTCCTCATATCATTCTTCTGGCGCTAAATATTTCGTTCAATATTTTTCATCATTAATAGGAAAATATAATTAATCAAGGCGGATAAATATGTAAATAATTATGAGAAATTAGTACATTACTGTATATTAAAAACAAGACAAGATATTTTTTTTAATGTAACTACGATTCTGAATAATAATTATTATATTTTAAAACTACAATTTTTTAGTAATTTGCTAGATTTTTATACTTTTCTTTACGCGATAAAATTTAATTAATTAATTCATTTTATTGCGTACATATCTGCTTCAACAAGTGTTAAGTGTTCTGTTCCAGGAACATTCTAGCCTGCAGAGAAACACGTGACAGCAAGTAACAACAGTCCAAAGCCAAACAACACATCTCATGCTTATGAAGAAACTAAAACCAAACGAAAATAATCTTTATTCTATTTTTTTCCTGCTTTTTTTCCGATGAATGAATAAGAGAGTTACACGAGGAATAAAAGAAACAAAAGAAAGAAAGAAAAAAACAGTCAATGGAAATGGAGAGACTGTTGATTACGAATAATCCATTTACAAGCAATTTACAGAAACAGATGATAAAAAGGGAATTGGGAATGTGGATTCTTCATGTTTTTTAGGGTTTTCAGATCAGTGAGTAAGTTGCAGCAGAGCAAAAGGGATTAGTAAGTCACCCTTCTCCATTTGAGACCAGCCTTTAATTTAAACTAAACTCAGCTTCCATTATCAACCTGCAACATTTCTCCATCAAAAAAAGTGTTTTTGATGATAAATTGGGAAGAAGAAGAAGACTCATCTGTTGTTAACATATAGATTCTTTACCTTCTTCGGAGAAAGCGAAAACACCACCAAGCATGTCATCATCGTCGTCATCTTCATCGTCTTGTTTTCCTTGTGGAGCATTCTTATTCTCTGCTTCTTCTGTAGCAGTTTCAATGGAGACTACTTCCTTGAAAAACTGTTCGAAATTTGGAGAGCCATCAAGGGGTCCCTCGTCTGCTGCATTCATGCTCTGATCAGAACGGTTAGAACTTACATTCGAAGCTCCACTTGTCCCGCTGTCAATGGTTGTTGTTAAAGCGGGCAGGGAGGCAGTCTTTGGAGACAGATGGGCGTCTATGTCTTTAATGGCGGACATGGAAACCACAGGTTGTTTGAATGTTACAACATTTTGACTTAGACTGTGTAAGCCAAAATGAGAACTGCTTCCTCTTCTTTCTTCGTTCTCAGTTAGAAGAGAAGGGTAAGCTATACCTGTTTACATATGTTTAAGAACAAAATTTAATTTGAGAATGTCAAAATGCAACTATCAGGAAGTGAATTTGATTAGACAATAACCTTTAAATGTGTTTTCTTTAACTAGCCCTGGATCAGAAGAAGAATCTGAATCTCTTTCTCCAGGAAATCCTCTGCAACCAATCAAATGAATCGAAAAATTGGAACATCGACGCGTTTGAAAGATGTGATGCATCTAGTTAGTCAAGTAAAAGTTACCTGTTGCGCATACTGGAATACACACTGTGGAAATTGTCAAAGACTGGCAACAGATCTTTGCGCCTGATATCAATCTCATTTGCAGATACTTTCTCAATTTCTATTTCCCCGCCACGATGATGCACACTCGGATTGTTTCCATCAGCGTCTGGTGGTAACATTGGATAGAAAGATATCTGAAATAATGTAATACAAGGCACTATCAGCAACGTTACATGTAGTAAGAAGAGATGGGATATATGCATGAACATGAAAGTAGAAAGAACCTCTGAGTTTTGCCAGATCGGTTTTCTTCCTGAGTTTATCTGGACCTCTGCATTGGCAAGATAAACGTGGTGTTTCTCCAGAGGTTTTACTGGATCTTTTAGCAACACATCAGAATCTTCACCATCAAAAGAATCCATTGTAACACCGGAGGTTTCTCGTCCACCAAAAGTAAGCCCACGTAAGTTCTCCTCTCTTTCTGGCCAATCTGTTCTTCGGCAGACATCCCAACACTGGATTGGTTCAACTTTCACTCGTAATTCTTCTTCAGAAGTCAGCACAGAAGCTGCACCGTTTCGTGAATTGCTTTCAGCCTGATCTCCTCCAAGAGATGGTACGAGTTTGTATTGAACGACATGGCCCGATGGAGTGTAAACCAGTAAATAGTCTAAGGCATTAGCTGATGACTGTGATTCATGTGGAACGGATTGATGGAAAACTGCGGCAAGGCAACCAGAGGGGAAGGTTGGTTTTCCCACAACGGAACTTGCAGCATGGAAGAAATTGTTGCATTTTATCCGGCTGACCACAGAAAGTGTTACTGATGCTGGTGGCGGAAACGAAAAATGGGTGGTAGAAAATGATGGAGTTGACCACCATGGCAGGGACAATGTAGGGGCAAGTGTAGGTCCCTCCACATGAGAATTCCTTATTTCAAGAACATTTTCTCCACCAAAAGGAGAAAGAACATAAATATGGCAGGTACCCTTTGATGAAACAATTGCAATCCACTGGCTGTAGCTACTAAAGCAAATATCTTGTATAACCTGTTGGAAATAAAACATCATCGTTTAGATTACCAAAAATGTTGAATGGAACATGGCCAAAAGAGAAAATGGATTAGAAACATACCGCTGATGTCATGCCACGATGTAATTTGTAAAGCGGCACATGGGAAGAGCTCCAATCACAGTTTTGACCACCTGATCCACTCTTTGTAGACGACGGCATAATCCGGAATACGTTAATGTTGTTACCATGGATTGAAGCCGTTACTAGCAGAGTGCCACTTGGGTCGAAACAGAGAGCAGATATCGGACTTGTGTGAGCCCTGAATTGTGATATAATAGCTCGGGAATCAAAATCTTTGACAATAACCTGCCACCGGTCATATTGATTAGCAGGTCATACTTCTTGTCTAAGAATATCCAATCCTAAAATAGATTAAAAGAACTGAAGAACAAAGTGCAGCATAAAAAGAAGACTGAACGAAATAACATATTTCGTATCCAAATCTAAGTTCTGGTGATGCTAAATAAAAATGGTTTATCTTTATGAGGGTCATTCTCCTTTCAGCTGGCTAATATGGCATTCCACAAGTCGTGCATTTTTCTGCATTATTTCACTAAGTCCTAATATTGTCCACTCTCAAGTAAATAAACAAAAAACCAGTTATCATATAATCCTTAAAAAATGGGTTGTCTAAAAGACTAACCGTTCCAACAACATCTGACTCTGCTGTATGAGAGGCAGCGCGACTGACTTTCCAGCCAGAACTCGACGGAGCAGATCCAGGACCGTCATGCTTGAGATCTTGACAGTATTTAGATATTGTTTTGTAACCCCTGTCACCCAAATTGAGTAACCCAGCAGCCAAATGCTTACTAGATTCCATGGCGTACCTTGCCACTAGATTTCCACCGCTTGGTGAGGTAGATGGACTGACACCAGGCGGAGTAAGATTCTGGGGGCTCAAACGACCTATACTAGATGACAAAGGACTATTGGAAGCATAAGCTAACCATCTAGGTCCTATAGCCATAGGACCATATCCAACATTGACCCCAGATATCCCTTGGCTTCCAAGTTGTGGAACAGGATATGTGAGAACGCTGAATTTGTTTTCAAGAGATAGAGCATCAAAACAGTATATCTGCATCAAAGTAGCACAGCATTAATAATCACCCCTCTTAATTAGCAGAACAATATAAGAAGGACTAGCATCTGCCATAACCAAATGAAATAAACTCTCAGCCCAGCAAATCATCATGCTACCACAATAAAAGTTATCCTCCAAGTAAAGAGATAGCAGGTAAAGCTGACCTGTGAACCAAGGCCAACAGCTACAATCCGGGGACTGCATCTGACCATATAGACAGTAGACCGAAATCTCAAAACATGAACATAGTTGTGAGATCTAAGTGAATAGAATCGCACAACAGTGGGAGAGAGGGCAGTGCGAGGATCTTCATAGCCATTTCTAGTTGATCCATCTCTGCCAGTGACAACAGGGCCAGATCCCTTGGCTTCATCAGCAACAGCTAAAAGTATGGGGTGTGATGATCTAAATCCTTCAATTCCCTCAGCCTTAGCAGGTAGGGGCTGCATCTGTAAAAATGTAACAGGATCATCCCGCCTTGACACAAGTTCGCAGACATTAGTTGCATCATCAATATCAAGGACTTGAAACCCGTTGGTATAACCTAGTAAGAGAACGTTCTTGAAGGAAGATTCACTTGTGTGCAGTCTATCAAAGGAAGACCACAGCACCTGCTTGGTCAAACACAATGAGAAACGTCAACTATCACAGTTTTGCACCAATCAAACTGGAATCATGTTCAGAAATGGTAATACATCATGAAAAACATTTGATAGAAACGGTAATTGGTTGTATTAAGGCTGGAACCATGAACTAAGCTGGGATCAAGACATTGGTTCATTAAAATAACCTAGCAATGCTAACCACTCACAAACTACGCCCCCTTTGGTTACAGGACAAAACAACAATAACTGTAGGATCTCCCAGAAAATACAGCTAATGAACTTTTCCCAAAGATCAACAGCTTTCGTTTGAACAGTACAATATGACAATCTCAAATATTTCCTCTCTTTTGCCACTGAGCAACTAAACTCTTTACAGAACTGCAAAAATGATCAGGACTAACAAAATTTGTAGAATTCCAAAACCCACAACTCTTCATTGCCATTACTAGTCATTCTCGTATAAGTCAAACCTATATCCGCTGAACAGCTCTAATATTCCTAATCTGATCAAAAGTAGGTGAAATCAATTGGATGAGGAATCAAGTAAAGGAATCACAACCAGGAAGAATCAGTGTACAACTTGCAGTACGACAAAAACAAAAATCCAAGCCGGAATCACGAATTGGATAAATCTATCGAGACAAACCTGCTCCTTGAGCTCATGTGAATCTGCGGAGAGAGAAGCAGCAACGGAAGCACTAGCTGAGCGGACGCCGGAGGAAGCGGTTCTGATGCAGGTAGATATAAATTTTAGAGAATTAGGCAGGAATCCATTGGTACCGTTCTTCGTTTGATTATCTCCGTGGTTGATGTTGACCTTTGCGCTGCTCTTCATAGTAATATAAAAACCTTCGAAGAATAAATAGCCGGCCACCGGAGACACACCGGAGATAATACGCCGATCGGAAACAGCATAAGCGGCGGTGATTAAGGCGATTACGGGTAAAAATTAGCGGATCTTCAGGAAGCGAATCAGTGGAGGTTCACCATTTTAATCGTCGGGGTTAACAGCGGTTTTCTGAGTTGGATTTTGTTGACCTTATTGACAGAAGAAGAAGACGAGACGAAGAAGAGAAAGAAGAACAAAATGGAGATGGAGATGAAGAAGAAACGGTTCTTCTTTTTGTTTTTTTTGTTTTTTTTTTTGTTTCTTTTTTGTTATAATTTTTTTTTTACTTTGATTTTGTGAAAGTTAAAGCGTATTCAAGAGTCTGCGGGTGTTAATTGCTGTGTAAGCCAAACATATTTAAGGTATTTTCCTAATTCTCCCCACAAGGTTCATGTATTGCCGACATGACCCCTTTATTTTTTTAGTTTCTTTTACACCCAGACGTTTTCCATATGTATATTTTTTGCCTATATTTATGTTCTTGAATTTAAGTATTTTATAAAGGGTATGTTTTAATCAGAAGAATCATTACTTATCTATTTATTAATATATTTTAGATTTATTATTTTCCTATTAAAAATATATGACACATATAGAAATAAAATAAACTAAGAACAAGATATTTATTTAACAAAAATAGACTATATTTAGTACTTAAGAATTAAGTTAGGAAGAGTTTTAAATTTTAAAAAAGTTCTCAAAGTACAATAGAGGAAATTACTTCCACTAGCCTAATTTTTGCCTATAATACATATTCTATCACCTCATATTTTTTTATTCCCATTCACTCATCCTTCTTTATGAACTACCCATTATACCATTTTCTAATTTAAAATAATTAATTTAATAAAAATACAAAATTAAAATAAACAAATACACTACCCAAAATACCCTTATTCATATTTTTCCCTTTCTTCTTCTTCTTCCACGATTTCTTTTTTTTCTTCTTTTTCTTCTTCTTCTCTTTTTCTTCTTCTTCTTCTTCTTCTCCTCTTTTTTCTTCTTTTATGTTCTCGTTTTTCGTGTTTTTCTACGAATCAAAAAGAGATATTCTATATTTTCGCGATTTTACAAACTCAAATATCGTTTTAGATCTAGATCTAGGATTTTGGGTTATAAATTTAGATTTCCAATTTGGATCTTAATTGTGAAATTTAAGATTTGTTTATTTGGGTTCAGATCTAGCTCTAGGATTCCGGGTTATGGGTTTTAGATTTTCAATTTGGAGAAATGCTTCT
>KE150706.1:421538-431841 GCA_000411095.1 Aethionema arabicum
GTCCCTTTGAACCTAGATCTTGGGATCTCCAGTCACATAGGTGGGGTTTCCATCAAACATCATCTTAAGTCATAGGCTTAATCTCATTCCTTTTGATGATTTCGCATCTTAATCTCATGACTAACCCTTAAATGGATCCTTAGATTTTTCATCATTTGAGATTAAATGTCTAATGGTTTTATGTCGTCTTAGACAAAATTACCAATATAGAAAAACTTAGATGCGGGATGATGAACTTCATGGAAAACTCTTTGGAGTGTTGGAAACTAGCAGCTCTTTGATTGTTCTTGATGATATATGGAAAGAAGGAGATTGGGATAGAATCAAATCAGTGTTTTCACCAAACAAAGGTGATTCATTATTTTTCCTGATATAAACACAAACCCTGATGAGTTACACAAACATTCTTTGTATATATTGCAGGTTGGAAGGTATTGCTGACTTCTCGCAATGAAAGTGTTGCATTACAAGCAGGCCCAAAATGTATCATCTTTAAACCAGAGTGCCTAAGCCCTCAAGATAGTTGGGAATTGTTTCAAAATATAGCTTTTCCTCAGAACTACGGGACAGGTAAGCTTTCAAGAATAGATTCATGATCAAAACCAAACACAGAATGATTATAATTCTCCTGTGATGTTGTGCAGAATTGAAGGTTGATGCAAAAATGGAAGAAATTGGTAAGAAAATGATGGAACAGTGTGGAAGACTTCCGTTGGCTATAAAAGTGTTAGGAGGTTTATTAAGAAATAAGCAATACACATTTGATGAATGGGAAAGAGTACATGAGAATATTGGTTTTCATCTCATTAATGAAGAGACCAATTCAATTCATCATGTCTTGTCTCTGAGTTTTGAAGAGTTGCCTGTTTATTTGAAGCATTGTTTCCTCTACCTTGCTCATTATCCAGAAGACTATGCAATAAAAGTAGAGGAGTTATCTTATTACTGGGCTGCAGAGGAAATACCAAAACCTAGGAATTACAACAACTGGACCATTCTTGATGTCGGGCAAGGATACATAGAAGAGTTGGTGAAGAGAAACATGGTTATTTCTCAAAGAGACGTTAAGACCAAGAGGTTTGAAGAATGCCAGTTACACGACATGATGCGAGAAGTTTGTCTGCTTAAAGCTGAACAAGAAGATTTCCTCCAAATTGTAGATAATCGAACCGAGACTACGACTGCAAACTCTCCATCTCCTTGTAGACCTCGCAGACTCATCATATATCAGGCGCCTGACGGAAAGATTGATCCAGAAAGGATGATAAATAATCCAAAACTTAGATCTCTCTTGTTTTATTGGAACGCCCGAGATTTGATGACATCACGTTTATGCTATGAGAAGCTGAAGTCGTTGAGAGTTTTATATCTTCCTTCCGCTAAATTCGAGAGTAAGAAGTTACCTTCTAACATTGGAAATCTTATTCACTTGAGATACCTGAGTTTGTATTGGGCGAGGGTATCTCATATTCCCCATTCTCTACGTAACCTGAAGTTGCTGCTGTATTTGAATCTATATGTTGATTATTATAGTGGTCCAACTTATGTGCCTAATATCTTCAAAGAGATGCAAGAACTGAGGTACCTTACTCTACCAAAGAAAATCCATGAAGAAACAAAGCTGGAATTAGGTAATCTAGTGAACTTGGAGACATTGGAGAAATTCTCGACAAAGCATGGTAATGTAAATGATCTTCGACGTATGAAAAGACTTCGTAAACTCTCAATCCAATTCAATGGTGGATGTACAATTGAAACTCTATCTTCATCTCTATGTGAACTAAGACACCTCGAAGATCTTCATATTAAAGATCAGACAGCTCATATCGAGGAAAGTCTTACGATACGCATGGTTGATGCAGCAGGATTGGTTTTGGATTGCGCTAATCTCAAGAGGTTGGTTTTGAAAATAAAGATACCAAGACTACCCGATGAGAAACACATCCCTTGCCTTACAAGCATACAACTATTTAATACTTATTTGGAAGAAGATCCGATGCCGATTCTAGAGAAGTTGCTTCATTTGACTCAAGTTTGGTTATGGGATCGATCATTCTGTGGGAAGAGAATGGTTTGTTCGGCAAGTGGCTTTCCTAAACTGGATGAGCTAGAAATATATGGACTAGAAGAGTGGGAAATAGAAGAAACATCCATGCCACTTCTTCATACTCTAACTATTGGTAAATGTTTAAAGTTAAAGGAACTTCCTGAAGGGCTGAGATTTATGACATCTTTGAAAGAGTTGAGATTTATGAAAGATGTAAATTCCGGTCCAGTTTATGTGCCTAATATCTTCAAAGCGATGCAAGAACTGCGGCATCTTTATCTACCAAAGAAAATCCATGGAAATACGAAACTGGAATTAGGTAATCTAGTGAACTTGGAGACATTGAAGGATTTCTCAACAAAAAATATTAATGTAGAGGATCTTCGAGGTATGACAAGGCTCCGTAAACTCTCAATCTTGTTCAATGGTGGATGTACTTTAGAATCTCTTTCTTCATCTCTACTTGAACTAAGACACCTAGAAGATCTTAATATTTGTGATCATACGATCGATTACTTGGAAAGTCTTACGATACGCATGGTTGATTTAACAGGATTGTTTTTGGCTTGCATTAATCTCAAGGATTTGGTTTTTCAAATAAAGATGGAAAGACTACCCGATGAGCAACACTTCCCTCCTTGCCTTACAAGCATATACCTATATAATACTTATTTGGAAGAAGATCCGATGCCGATT
The DNA here is from genome assembly GCA_000411095.1 of Aethionema arabicum. Taxonomy (NCBI): domain Eukaryota; kingdom Viridiplantae; phylum Streptophyta; class Magnoliopsida; order Brassicales; family Brassicaceae; genus Aethionema; species Aethionema arabicum. The sequence goes on from KE150706.1 coordinate 424,282, forward strand.
CTAGAGAAGTTGCTTCATTTGACTCATGTTACTTTAGAGGATCGATCATTTAGTGGGAAGAGAATGGTTTGTTCGGCAAGTGGGTTTCCTAAACTGGAATATCTACTAATATCTGGACTAGAAGAGTGGGAAGAGTGGATAGTGGAAGAAACATCCATGCCACTTCTTCATTCTCTATCTATTGCTAAATGTTTAAAGCTAAAAAAACTTCCTGAAGGGATGAGATTTATGACATCTTTAACATACATGTATATTGTGGAAGAATTTAAGGAGAAGATAAAAAAAGGAAGAGAAGATTACTACAAAATCCAACATATTCCTCATGTTATCTTGATTTAGGTTATGTTCGTTAGGGTTCTTCAAGCACAGAAACAGAGTACACTCCCAACCGGTAAGATATTTATATTTTAATAAGATAAATGATCACATATTCTATCATACTAATACTTTATTCTTTCACTTATATTTTCATTGCTTTTAAACCAAATATAAAAACATCATCTTTTATTATAGTTTATATCTACTTTTAAAGAAATGTGATTTTGGAGTTTGATGTGCAAGTTTTTTGATGCCTTGTGTCTGAATGTTTTGTGTTGTGTACCAAAGTTTCATATGTGTTTATGTGTTTGTGCATTGGTGCTGTGTTTTAGACTTTGTTGCGAAAGTGATTGGTTTCATATATTTAGTCTTGGACCAGGAAATACACAAAAAAAAGAAAAGCTATACTGATCTTGTTATAAAAGCTATACTGATCCTGTGAGTGTTGAGTTCGCGACAAGAACATCGGATGGAATTTCAATGGATACAACCGACAATCGGTGGTAAGTGTTTCCTGCTATCGCCAATTTTGAATTTAGTTAATAATCAAACCCTTACTTCTAAGATTCGCCATTTTCAGGCGCTCCAGTGATTGTGTGTCTCTGAATCTCTCTATCTTTTGCCTTTTCTGCAATGTTCTGAGCATCGTTATGTTCTGAGGAGCCTAGGCACGGAAACCCCAATTCTCTTTCCTTTCTCGGGTAGCATACCTTCGAATTTTAGAGATTGGCTCAAATGATCTAACAGAACCGTTACGCTCACATAAAGATCTCCATAGAGATGCAACTCCATTCTATAACAAGGCTGAGAAGTTTAATGGAGGTGTCGCTAACCAATTGGGTTAATCAAGGTCATGATCAAGTATTTAACATCCCTTTATCATCATCTCAAGGTTATAACCTAGAAAAACCTGTGACCAAATCACGCTAAAACGCAAGAAAAACTAGAAAACACGGCACAAAGACAAAACAGTCATCTTCATTTCTTATTTCTTTGTGTGCTTTCGTCAAGATAGTCAAGAAGATTGTTTTTTATCTACTCTAGTTTATGAAGTCGAGAGAGTAATTCGGTAACATACCTTTGTTTTTTGTGAACTTCCATGTTTGTGTTGTTGAATTGTGAAAACTACAGTTGAAAGAAGAACTGTTGGGCGTGTTGTTCTATCTGAAAGTTTTCTCCACTCAGTGTTGAAGAAGTCTTTTAAGCGAGTATTTCAAAATGGTGAACAGTCTTTTGGTCTTTTGCTCTTTGTTTCAAGATTTTTAGAACATTTGTGGCTTTCTTGGTGTGTTTCATTTCATTTATACTTGATTTGTATATTTTACATGACATATTTTTTTAATGTAACAGCTTGGTGGTTGCAAAGAGCTAAAAGCCAAAAAAAATTCAAAAGTGAGGTAAGTTTTTGTTCTGCAGAGAAGATTTGAAGGCTCTTTCAAATGAGGTAAATTATCTCTATCTTCCTCTTTTTTTTACGCATAGTGATTAAATATTCATGACAATACTCGCAACACATCTAAAAAACACAGCACCTACATAAATCACATCGATCCAAAATCCAAGTAAAAAACAAATCCAAAACAGAGCACAAACATAAACACAACAAAAACTAAAAAACAAAAGCACCAAATCACGCTAACACGCAACAAAAACTAGAAAACACAAGGCACAAAGATAAAACAGTCATCTTCATTTCTTATTTCCTTGTGTGTTTGCATTAATTGCTTAACTTTCTTACAAACATTTTATATGCACACAAAATTTCTTATTTCATCCGGTTACTTTTCACCTGCAATTATTAAAACGAGACTACATTACATGAGATGTACCAATAATCACTTTCTGGTTATTAATTAGTAATATCTAGATATCTGTTGGAATACAGAGGAGTTGTTTTGATGTAGCTTTTGTATAACTTAGCGTTAGTTATCAGAAAGAACACGTTCTGTTTATGTCTTATACATTTACTTGAATGTATCTGTAAGACTTTGAGCAGAAATAGAAAACAACAAGCGTTTAACGAGTTCACTGAGCCATGGTACGTATGATAAGAGCACGATCATTAGATAAAATTATTACCTTGAAATGCATTGAGCACACACAAAGGAGATTATGTTTGCATCAAACTTCAATGCATTCGTTGCTGAACTATTCTGTTAAACTACAAAATCATTAAACTAATAATTTTTTGACTTATTTTGAAACTAACAATTAGCAACAAATCAGCTTTGAGGTTGAATTGCATAAAACCTATAGATCAATGGGTGTTAGAAATTCATTGGACTGTTTTTAAGAATTGCATAACCCATAAGTCACTCCATCTTGTTGAATTTTTCTTATTAATGACCGTCATATTGATCAGTGATGTCTCCACACATTTGATCATCTGATTTGACATTTCATCTGACTTAAACCAATTCAAAATTTAAAATTATATATAAAAGATGGAATCATATGGCGTTCCTATCATGTAAATTTACTATATGTTTACGAAGAGCTAAAATTCATAAGAACTGCATAACCCATAAGTCAAGTCCATATTGCTGTGATTTTTTATTAATGATTGTCATATAGAGTGATGTCTTAACTTAACAATTGATCATCTGATTTGACTTTTCAACTAACTTAAACCAATTAAAATTATATATAAAAAATATGACATACCGGTTTTGTAAATTTACTAGATATTTTTGATGAACTAAAACCTCGAACACAAAAGGGCTATATATATGTTATAGATGAGAGACAAAAGTAAAGTAAACTTTCTATCCGGTCTTAGATTCAATCAAGTCTTCTGTCTTACCAGATTCTGATCCCAAGTTAAGGTAATTTTCTGTTTTAACCTCATGTTTTGAATTGTCTCACTTTACAATTTGTTCTTTATAAAATTCGTGTTCCTTTTTGCATTTGGTGCTTGCATACGATTAAGGTCAGATTAGCCATATTGTTTTAATGACGTTATGTGGATTACTTTCTGAGTTCATGGCTGCCTGAAACACAGAAACACCTATGTTATACTATCTCTTCTTCCGACGATATAGTGTACACATCTTCCTGTAATATATCTCCTACAACCCCAACAAAAAAGAAACAAAAATTTGAATATTTTTTACAAAACATTAAATCTTATGAGAAGAGAATAGATCGACTTACTTGCCAACATAATGATGAATTACCATATGATTTTTTTATTCAACGATGATTTTAGCGGAAATACTTTTATATAAATAAATAAGTGTAAATAAAAAATACAACAGAATAAATGTAAACAATAAAAGTTCTTCGGTTTCTTTTTCATCTCTACGACTTGAACTCCTGGTTAAGCAGGAGAGACCGATGGCCGAAACACTACTGTCATTTGCACTTGAGAAGCTTTGGGGTCTTCTTGTCCGAGAATCTGGACGATTTCATGGAGTTGATGAGCAATTCACTGAACTAAAAAGTTCAATAAACTTGTTAAAATCGTTTTTGAAAGATGCAGAGGCTAAAAAGCATAAAATTGAAGCAGTGAAGACCTGTGTTCAAGAGATCAAAGAAATCGTTTATGACGCAGGAGATATAATAGAAACTTTTGTTCTAAACGAACAACTTGGGGGAAGCAGCATCAGGAAGCGTGTGAAAAGACTTGCTTTCATTATAATAGACCGCCTAGAACTTGCATCTGAATTAGAAGACATAAGTAAGAGGATCTCCAAGGTGATAACGGATATGAAGCGTTTTGGCGTGGTAGAGAATGTTTCCAATGACGCATATTCATTACAACCTCATCACGAAAGCCATGAGAGGGAGATGAGAGAAACTTTCTCTAGAGAGAATGAAAGCTTTCTTGTGGGTTTGGAGGATAATGTTGAGAGATTGGTTAGATATTTGGTGGATGAAGATGATATTAATCAAGTGGTTTCTGTAACTGGCATGGGTGGTATTGGTAAAACCACCCTTGCTAAACAAGTTTTTAATCACGAGATAGTAAAAAACCATTTTGAAAAGGTTGCGTGGGTTTGTGTTTCACAAGACTTTACACAAAGGATTGTGTGGGAGAAGATGTTGCGGATATTAAAATTAAGCTTTATTTTGGGCTAAAATATTAACTTAGATTAAGCCCAAATGATAGCTTAATGATCCAAGTTCTAGAATGTTCTACATCTCCCTAAGGTAAAAATATCATGATATTTGTGTGGAATAATCTAGATTATGATCACAAAATATCATGATATTATTATAGAATAATCTAGATAAATGTAGTATAGTATCTAGATATTATTATGGAAAAATCTAGATAATTGTAGTATATTATAATTAGTAGAGAATTCTAGAATATGTAATGTNAGAGAATTCTAGAATATGTAATGTGGAGGCTATAAATACCTCCCTACTCTCTTCATTTGTAGCCAGCCAAAAAACCAAAATCATAATAAAATAAGAAGAGTTTTATAAGTTCTCAAGTATCTCCATCTTCCTTAAGTCTTCCATAGTTATCAATCATACTTAAAGGGTTAAGTTATCGGTTTCTTTTTCGGGTTTTCGGTATTACGGTCTTGGGCTAGTGCTAAGCACTATCGAGGGTTCTCTCTTTACAGCGGAATCTTAGTCCGATACATGACCAAGAAGGTAAAGTATCAAAGATGCAGGATGATGAACTTCATGACAAACTCTTTGGAGTGTTGGAAACTAGCAAATCTTTGATTGTTCTTGATGATGTATGGAAAGAAGGAGATTGGGAGAGAATCAATCCAGTGTTTCCTCAAAACAAAGGTGATTCATTATTTTCTTGATTTAAATGCAAACGCTAATAAGTTACACACACATTACATACGTTCTTTGTATATTGCAGGTTGGAAGGTATTGCTTACTTCTCGCATCGAAGGTGTGACATTACGTGTATACCAAAAATGTATCATCTTTAAACCAAAGTGCTTAACCCCTCAAGAAAGTTGGGAATTGTTTCGAAACATAGCTTTTCCTAAGAAAGATGGGTCTGGTATGTTTACAAGAGAAGATTCATGATAAAAATTAAACATAGAATGATTCTAATTGTAGTGTGAATGTGATGTTGTGCAGAATTGAAGGTTGATGCAAAAATGGAAGAAATTGGTAAGCAAATGATGGAACACTGTGGAGGGCTTCCGTTGGCTATAAAAGTGTTGGGAGGTTTATTAAAAAACAAGCAATACACATTTGATGAATGGAAAAGAGTACATGAGAATATTGGTTCTCATCTCATTAATGAAGAGACCAATTCAATTCATCATGTTCTGTCTCTGAGTTTTGAAGAGTTGCCTGGTTATTTGAAGCATTGTTTCCTCTATCTTGCTCATTATCCAGAAGACTATGCAATAAAAGTAGAGGACTTATCTTATTACTGGGCTGCAGAGGAAATACCTAAACGTAGACATTACAACAGTTGGACCATTCTTGATGTTGGGCAAGCATACGTAGAAGAGTTGGTGAAGAGAAACATGGTTATTTCTCAAAGAAACGTTGAGACCATGAGGTTTGAAGAATGTCAGTTACACGACATGATGCGAGAAGTTTGTCTCCTTAAAGCTGAACAAGAGAATTTCCTCCAAATTGTAGATAGTCGGACCGATACTTCGACTGCAAACTCTCCATCTCCTTGGAGACCTCGCAGACTCATTATATATCAGGCGCCTGACGGAAAGATTGATCCGGAAAGGATGATAAATAATCCAAAACTTAGATCTCTCTTGTTTTATATGAACGCCGAAGATTTGATGACATCACGTTTATGCTTTAAGAAGCTGAAGTTGTTGAGAGTTTTAGATCTTCCTTGGGCTCAACTCAAGAGTGAGAAGTTACTTTCTAACATTGGAAATCTTATTCATTTGAGATACCTGAGTTTGTATAGGGCGACTATATCTCATATTCCTTATTCTCTACGTAACCTGAAGTTGCTACTGTATCTGAATCTAAATGTTTATACAATTGGTGATCCAATTGATGTGCCTAATATCTTCAAAGAGATGCAAGAACTGAGGTACCTTTCTCTCCCAAATACAATCCATGAAGAAACAAAGGTGGAATTAGGAAATCTAGTGAACTTGGAGACATTGGAGAATTTCTCGACAAAGCATGGTAATGTAAATGATCTTCGACATATGAAAAGGCTCCGTAAACTCTCAATCTTCTTCAATGGTGGATGTACAATTGAATCTCTATCTTCATCTCTATGTGAACTAAGACACCTCGAAGATCTTCATATTAATGATGAGACCGGGGAAAGGTTTATGGTTGATGCAGCAGGATTGGTTTTGGATTGCGTAAATCTCAAGAAGTTGGTTTTGGATATATATATGCCAAGGCTACACGATGAGAAACACATCCCTTGCCTTACAAGCATATACCTATATAATACTTATTTGAAGGAGGATCCGATGCCGATTCTAGAGAAGTTGGTTCATTTGACTCATGTTACTTTATCGTATCGATCATTTGGTGGGAAGAGAATGATTTGTTCGGCAAGTGGGTTTCCTAAACTGGAGGAGCTAGTAATATATGAACTAGAAGAATGGGAAGAGTGGAGAGTAGAAGAAACATCCATGCCACTTCTTCATACTCTAAGGATTGCGAAATGTTTAAAGTTAAAAAAACTTCCTGAATGCCTGAGATTGGTAACATCTTTAGAAGACCTGAATATTAAGGGAATGGATAATGAATTTAAGGAGAAGCTCAAAGAAGGTGGAGAAGATTACTACAAAATCCAACATATTCCTCATGTTAGGTTTTGGTAAAATTTGGGGTTCTTCAAGCACAGAAACAGAGTATCAATCGGTCAGATATTTATATTTAATACGAAAAATGACCACATATTCTATGATACTAATACTTATTCTTTAACTTATATTTTCATTGCTTTTAAACCAAATATAAAAACATCATCTTTTACTTTTATTATAATTTATATATACCTTTTAAAAAAAATATTTTGTAAGAAACAAAGTTACTGATCACTTTAAGAAGATATGAAAAATTGTTATCTTTCATAAGTACACATCTATTTAACTTTGTTTCTGAAATTAAACAAAAAACACAAAAATTGAAGCATCATTTGAAATGATTTCGTCTGGCAAAATAAGAAGATCACGAATTCACAATGATTTTATTTAGGTAATTAATATCTTCATAATTATAGCAAACTAACAACTAAAATAACGTTTTCTTCATTTTGTTTGTATAAACATTGTTGGAGATGGATTTGGGCCAAGTCCACTCCAACAAGCCCAG
>KE150706.1:435897-446330 GCA_000411095.1 Aethionema arabicum
GCCGAGCCTCGTCCAAGCTACACCTCGCCACAAGCCGAGCCTCGTCCAAGCTACACCTCGCCACAAGCCTAGCCTCGTCCAAGCTACACCTCGCCAAGCAAGCTTGTGCTTCACCGAGAAGGATCCTCAATCCAGCGCTGCCCTGTTCAAACGGTAGCAAAGCAACACTTAATGCCTTTTTCCAGCTGGACTTCTCTAAAACCCTAGCTCGTTAAAGTGTTAAACGAACTAAAGAGGGGGGACTTACTGTTGGAGATGGATTTGGGCCAAGTCCACTCCAACAAGCCCAGCTGGAATAAGACCCATTTTACTGTCAAAATAAAGAGGAATGTTTCCCACATTGGAAACATTCCCGAAATCTGTACTGTATTTCCTGTACTATAAATAGTACGAAAGAACACCTGTAAAGGACACGTTTTCTCTCTCCAATAATTGAGACATTAATTCTCTGACATTTTGGAAAGTTCCTTTTTACTGTACGAATATTCCTTTGACGACCTCAAATACCCGACTTCGGCTTGCCGATCAGCGGAGTGAGGCAGTCAGAGGGAGACGCGGACAGCCCACCCTCAATTAAATATATTGGACGACCCACGCTCCAACAAACATGAGGATTCTCCAGAAGAAGACTATCATGTATTACATATAATACTTACTATGTTATACACTAAATCCAATATTCTCTAGCTTAACTCATTACAAAATAGACTATAAAATTGAGTGTATAATCTTATAAAAAAATAAATTTACTGAATTTAAATTATAAACATTATTGGTAGGAGTACGAGGACTGTGAGCATGATGACTCTCCAAGAGAAGACTACGAGGTACTATATATACTACTATGTTATATAGAATCTAGTCTCCTCTAAAAAAAAATCACTAATTAAAACAATATACAGGTATACACATTTAATGTGTAATTTTATGAAAAGTAAATTTACTGAATCTTTTTTTGCTTTTAAGGATAAACTTAGAAAGAGGAGGAGAAGATTACTACAAAATCCAACATATTCCTAGTGTTACACTTTCCATTACGTTCTATGGTGTCCCTTGAAGACAAAGACAGAGTCCCAACTGGTAATACATATATATATTTTAATGAGAAAAATAATAACATTCTATGGATCTAATACGTTATTCTTTAACTGATTTAATAACAAATGTAAAAAGAAACAAAAAAACCATCATCTTTAATTGTAATTTATATATATTTTATACAAATATCTATTTTGTAAAAAAACAAAATCACCGTTCACTTTAAGAAAATTTAAAAAAATGTATATCTCTTATAACACATTTATTTAACTTAGTTTGTTTAAAATTTAAGAAAAAACACAAAATGTGAAGCATCATTTGAAATGATTTTGTCTTTCTATTTAAATTGCTGTACTAGACTATTGCGTTGGATATTGGTTATTTGCTTATTAATGGATTCTAAGTTAAAACATTTAGAAGAAAAGTATTAAACTTGAGAATCGTTAATTGAATCGAACAAAGAAAAATTAAGAAAAACAGGAAAAATATGACCGGTCGAATGATAGACCGTGGCAAAGACTGCTTTTTGTAGCTAAAAGACTTACTTTACTCTGCAAGCAACTCAAAGATTCTTCTTTATCTTGGATTCAAGTCCCTTAGATTGAATCACATCATGCAAATCAAAAGAAAGCCAAATAAAGAGAAAGATTCAAAATCAAGAAATTAAGACACATGAGGCGTGAAAGCAGTACTAAAAAATGGCATGGTAATATATCCACATTGCCATTCATTCTACTCTCAACGGACTTGAACCATAGTCTATATGTCATCAATAATCTTATTATATATTCTTCATTGCAAATATAGCAAGAACAAAAGAGTAAAGAAAGAGTATATTACCAAACAATACTTTACACTACCTTCTGTAATTAACTATAATGGTCAACATTGGCTATTTGTATTAACAACTAAAGGAAAATCAATAATAGAGAATAGTTCGATGGTCTCTTTAACAACATTGGCTATTTGTATTAACAACATTGGCTATTTGTATTTACACTACCTTCATGGAGTTTATAAGCAATTCGAAGAACTAAAAAGTTCGATGGTCTCTTTAACATCATTTATAAAAGATGCAGAGGCTAAAAAACATAGAGATGTAACAATGAAGACATGTGTTGAAGAAATGAAAGAAATCGTTTATGATGCGGAAGATATAATCGAAACTTTTGTTCTAAAGAAACGACTTGGGGAAGCAAGTCTTTCCACAAGAATTGCTTTCAATATAACAGACCGCAGGAAACTTGCGTCTGAAATGGAAGGCATAACTGATAGGATCTCCAAGGTGATAAAGAAGATGAAGAGTTATGGCGTGATAAAGATGGGTTTCAGTGGCGGATATTCATCACAATCTCTTCAGGAAAGACATGGGAGGGAGAGGGAGATGAGAGAAACTTTAGTCCTGTTCGGGGTCTTGTCGCAGAGTCAATATTAAACGTCAAATTTAAGTCATTAAAATAATCAATAAGATAGCATAATTGACAGTAAAATTAACAAAACTCAACGCCAGCCACATGCAGCGTTATAAATTGGTGGTCGCTGATTTTTCCAGCGACGTGTTTATAAGGCTAATCAATCATCCAACGGCCGTATCCGGTGACGTTTTTAAACAATTTACTAATTTTTATGTTTATTTTTTGTCGCTTGATCGTGACTCTGCGACAACATTCCGAACAGGACTGTTGACTATGCTGTTTTTGTGGTATGTTGTTGGGCTGAGTTATCGATTGGGCCAAACCAAATCGACAGGCCCAGATACGTCTTAAATAATCAAACTATGATGACCAAAATTAAAGTCTATCATGCAATACAAATTCTAATGTCTACTTTTGGGGTATAATTTTTTTTTTTTTTTTTGCCAACAGCATGTAGATTTGATTTATGAAAGTAAATATTACAGAGGTTGCCATGTTATAGTATACATTGAGTGATGGGTTCTAGCTTGTTTGGCTAGTTTATCCACATCATTTATAACATGACGTTTTACATGAAGGAAATGGTAGTCATAGTCATTTGAAAATAATTTGGTGATATCTTGGATAGTTGTTGATATATCTGACCTGCTCAATGATGTAAATTGGCTTCGCCCTAACGTCTTTTGCAATTCGTCGTAGAGAGCTTTGAAGTCACCGATAAAGAGAGCCTTGGTGATGTTCAATTTACGAAGTTCTTGTATTGCATATAATAACGCTAAACCTTCTGCTTCTCTCGGGGTTGGGGTTGGTTTGAAAGATCCCTTTCCTTGTAGGACTCTATCACCGTTTATGTTATATAAAATCCAGCTTAGTCCTATAGGATGTTGTGAGGAGATCCATGATGCGTCAACTGCACAGCAATCTCTGTTACATTTTTGAGCTAGTTGCTTGATATTTTGGTTATCATTGTGTTGCACTGAAACTCCTGCTGCAGGATACGAATGATTGGTGTGGGAATTGTTCTGAAGATCCTTTGATGTTTGCCATGATTGATGGTCCGTAATTGCTTGGTTGATAACTTGTGGAATGTAGATCCGTTTCCTTTGGAAGATCAGATTGTTTCGCATCTTCCAAAGCCTCCATCCAATATAGGCAAATAGTGTAGATAACTCATGTGGTGCTTTGGCTATCGTGAGTATTGCTTGTAGGTTATCCTGCAACGATGAATTACATGGGTCTAAAGTGTTTACCTGTGGGTGGGGAGTTAATTCCCAAACTTCTTTGGAGATTCTGCATTGAAAGATTATGTGATTTACCGATTCCTCTGCTTCTCCACAGAGTTGACATATGGTATCTTGGCTGCAACCTCGTTTTGCCAAGTTTATGCTTACCAGTAGAATATTTTGGGCTATCCTCCACCAGAAATGTTTGAGTTTTGGAGGGATATCTAGACGCCAGATTTGCTTGTAGAGCTGTTGAGCATTGCTCTCTATCTGGTTCTCGTTGCATGAAGGTATGTTGTTTTGTAGGTAATAACCTGATTTTACACTATATTCTTCATTGTTGGTGTATATCCAGGAGGGATGGTCAGGGGAGTTAGTAATTGATGGTCTTATTTGAAGGGCAAGCTCCGTATCTCCAGGGTCAAGCATTTGGTTCAATAGTGTTCTGTTCCAAATGTCTGTATTTTCATGTAATAGACCAGAAACTGTTAGCGAATTGTATGTGAACATACCTGGTCCCTTCGCTGGTCTTGACGGGGTTGTGGGCAGCCAGTTATCAGTCCAAGCATTAATGTCAGTACCATTCCCAACTCTCCACCGTAATCCTTGTTGTATCAAAGGTTGAGTCTGAATAATGTTGCGCCAAGCGTAACTTGCATTTTGTTGTACACGAGCTTGCAGGAAGGTTGTTCTTTTAAAGTACTTGTCTTTGTAGACTCGTGCTACTAGTGATTGGGGATTGGTGATGAAACGCCAACTTTGTTTAGCAAGCAGAGCAAGGTTGAAATGTTGTAAGTCTCGAATGCCTAGTCCACCATTTGCTTTAGACTGTGTTATCTTGTCCCAAGCTAGCCAAGAGATTTTCCGATGATTCGAATTAGATGACCACCAATATTGCCTGATTGTCGCCGTGATTTTATTTAGGATGTTCTTTGGGAGCTTAAAACAGGACATAGCATAGCATGGGATAGCAGTTGCCACTGCTTTAATCAAGACTTCCTTCCCTGCAGGAGATAAAAACTTCGTATTCCAAGTGGCTAGCTTATTAGATATGCGAGTTGCAAGATATGAGAAAGTTTCATAACGGTTCCTTCTTATCATCTCAGGTAAACCTAAATATTTGTCAAAACCCCCCACTTTATGTATTCCCAGATGTTGACAAATAGATGCTTTAATATGGGAAGGCGTACCTTTGCTGAAGGTTACAACTGACTTATGAAAGTTAACTGCCTGACCCGAGCCTTGCTGGTAAATGGATAGTGTATCGATAAGTTCTTTGCATTCATTGATCGTAGCTTTGGCAAATAGCATTGAATCATCTGCAAATAAAAGATGAGACACAGAGGTCCACCGCTTGATGCTTTATATCCTGTTAGTTTTTTATGTTCCCCTTTGATTTTCAAAAGATTAGAGAGACCTTCAGTGCAGATGAGGTAAAGAAAGGGTGAGAGTGGGTCACCTTGGCGAATACCTCTTTGGGGGGTAATGGTGCCAGTGGGAGTCCCATTTGTTAACACCGAGTAGGTAACCGTGGTAATACAAGTCATGATCCAGTTTCTCCATGTGTTGTTAAAACCAAGCTTAGTCATGACTGCATCCAAAAAGACCCATTCAACTTTGTCAAAAGCTTTAAAAATATCTAGCTTGACTGCCATGTAGTTGTCTTTTCTAGTCTTAGTATGCATTGAGTGCAGTAATTCATGGGCAGTGAGTAAGTTATCCGTATTAGACGCCCCGGAATAAAAGCTGATTGATGTTCAGATATTATTAATGGGACCCAAGGCTTTAGTCTTTCAACTAGGATTTTTGATATAATCTTGTACGAGACGTTTGCAAGACTTATGGGTCTGTAATCTTTTGGTGTTTGTGGGGAATCTGTTTTAGGTATTAAACATATATGGGTATGATTCATTTCTGGTGTTAAATAGCCTTGCTCAAAGAACAATCTAACGTAATTAATCACACCTGGCTTGACGACTTCCCAATGGTTTCTGTAAAAAGCTGAGTTGAATCCGTCTGGTCCGGGTGATTTGTCTAGATGAATTGAGAAGACAGCTTGCTGAATTTCCTGTTCTGAAACAGATTGAGTAACTTGCTCATTGATGGCATCAGTTATAATGGGAGAGGAACTGTCTAGTAAAAGTGTTGCTAGATTACAACCGTCAGATGTGAAGAGATTTGTAAAATACTTAGCTATTTGGTCTTGGACTTCAGAGGGTTCAACATATAAGTGGCCAGTGTTATAGTAAATATGTGTAATTCGGTTGAAAGAACGCCGTTGTTTGGTTGTTGTGTGGAAGAATGAAGTATTCTTATCCCCTGCCTGCAACCATTGTATTATGCTTTTTGTCCTCCAATACTCCTCTTCTAACCTGTATGCAATTTTAAGGTTAGTTTTTAGCAAGCCAATATGAGCATAATTAGGAGTATCGGAGTTAAAAGCTTCATGTATCTGCTGCTTTAGTTGTAGGATCTGCTTTGATGTGTTTGGTTGATTGTTTCTCTTCCAGCTAACTAAGGCTGATCTGCACTTGGTAAGGGCTTGTTGAAATTGAGAGCTTGGTAGAGATGAACATTGCATTTGCCATGTATCTTGGATTAGACGCTGAATATCTTGGTTGCTCTTCCATCGACTATCATATCTGGACAGCCCTTGCTTCTTCCATTGACTTGGATTAGTGTGTAGGATAATCGGTTTATGATCCAATCTAAGCCATTCGAGAAATTGAACATAGGCATGTGGATGAAGATCTGTCCACTGAATATTAGCCATCACCCTGTCTATCTTGGTTTTAATAAAGTGAGAGTGACGTTTTCCATGCCATGTATATTTGCCTCCTGCCATTTTTATATCATGTAATCCACAAATTGATATCATATTTCGGAATATCTGAAGGGATGCAGCTGATCTTGGAGGTCCACCTCTCTTCTCTGATGGGTCTTTTATTTCATTAAAATCTCCAAGTAGTAGCCAAGGAGATAGTGTACGGTGTTCTGATTCGGCTTGTAAAGCCATTTCATTCCACATAGCCTGTCTATACTTGAAATTTGGGTTTCCATATATATAAGTTAACAAAAAACTAGTGAAGCCTGAACTTACAATGACATCCGTACGGTTAAGCTGAGGAGTATTTACAAATTCCACTTTGACCTTGTCATCCCAAAAAACCGCCAAACCACCACTAGTTCCATTGGCTGGCAGTATAAACCTATTCGGATATTGAAGTTGTTTACAAAGTCGGAGTAAGACTTCTACGCCGTTTTTTGTTTCTACGAGGAACAAAACATCCGGTTTATAAGACTTCCGGATGTCTTTTAAATTGGAGATTGTCAGGGAGTTCCCCAATCCCTGACAATTTCAATGCATAATCTTCATATCTTCTTTGGTGGTTAAGGTTAACCACCAAACCTTTGCCATTGTTATCATCGGAGGATTGTTTCTTTGCTGGGGACTCAGCTTCCGGTGAATCACGCTCTGAACTTTTCCTTTTTGTACCATGGTCAGTGCTTGTTCCAGCTTTAGATTTATCACTCATAGTTGCGTTACCAATATGAGGAATTTTTTGCTGAGCAGCAATTGTTGCAATATTGGTGTGCTCTTTAGGTTGTGACAGTGTGGTTTTAGGAATCAGTTGTGGGCTTGCTTCAACGATTATGGTACTGGGATTGTCTTGTCTTCCAGTTAATTGCTGCTTGATAATCTCATAGGGGTTATTGGAAGACGAAGACTGATGATCCAGGTTTGTAGTCTGCTGAGTACAGTCTTCGAAGCTATGTTGTAAACTCCCACAAGTAGTGCAAAAATTTTGGAGTCGATCATATCGGAATTCTAGTTCAATGGGAGGACCTACGTTCATTATCTGAACACTACGAGCCAGTGTGATTTCATCGTCAATATTAAATCTTATTTTTACCCATACCTCTGCTGGGCGATTGGCTGTAGGTTCGATGATGCTTTGGTCTTCGTATTGGCCTAGTTTGGATCCAATGCTTTCTACGATCTGACTTCGACGGTATATGTTGGGTAAATTGATGATTTGAACCCAAAATGGAACACTCTTGAGATATGTGGGTTTCTCCATTTGATGCCACCGATCAATCGCAACTATCCAACCACGATATGTGTATGGTGCGTGCTCTAGAACATTGATAAGGTGGTGTTCTGAATCGAAGTAGAAATTGACCGTTCCGTCATCATTTACCTGTCCTGTGATTTTGCCGACAAGATTCCAATACTTGCGCATCACCGCTTTAATTACTGCTGGATTTTGCAGTTTTGGATTGAGCCCTCTTGCAACTAGATAGAGGCGATGATCTCGTTCAAATTTTCGCTGAGCGTCTTCATGAATTCGCCATGCCTTTTTATTGGAACCGATTTTCAATTCCTGAAGTGCCTTCCAGATTTCCCGCTCAGAGCTCGTGGTGCTTTGGCTGAGGATTGCGATTAGGGTGTTGAATTTTAACAAAGATTACAGATCTTGATAGAGATGATTCGATTGAATCGCATGCAGAGTCCCTTTTTCGGGAAGGTTCGAGATCTTCATATGGGGTATAATAACAGTCACAAATGTATTATTTCGAATTATTCAATAGATATGGAGTTGAAAGAAAAAAATATCTAAAAAAATCACAAAATAATTCAAAAGATTTGTATGTATAACAAAAAAGAAAACGAGACTACAAAACAAAAAAATCGAAACACAAAAAGATTAAAAAGCAAAAACATACCAAAATATAAGTCTACGAATAAAAATGGCAATAGGTGAAGGATTTGTGAACAAAATAATACTTAAGAAATATTGTCTAGAACTAACATCGAATTGTTCTAGTGGTTTTTTTGGGTATGTGCACCAAGGAACCATCCAAGACCCGCTTAGGAAGAGGGAAAAAGGATTCATGACTAAGAAATGTTTTGCTTATAGATTCATAAATAAAAAAATGGAAAAAAAAATTTTAGTTTCGGAGGGCCTATGACTAAAATTTAGTTTGAAAGCGCCCATAAGCAATTTTTTTTTGTCCAAAGCTCTATATTATACTTGAGCCGGCACTGGAACCACCGTTCGATTCTCTAGATAGAAAAAGATTGACACAATTTATTGTGGATATTTACCCGCTTTAATCTCTGGATCGAGAAAAATATATGGGTCTTAAAGTCCAAAATCTTCACGGTTTATACTACCATTTATATTAACTACAAGTGAGTATGATATCAAGGACAATGGATAAATAAAGTAAAAACTAAAGTGTGTGGTCTTAATTAAGTAATACATTTTATGTGGTGTAAAATAAGTAAGGTATGTGTCTTATAGATATTTTGGCTCATAAAAAATATAGAGTATCATGTAATATTTTGTAATAATAATTTTTTCGAAATAAATAATAAAGTTATTGTGGTCGTTAATTATGTGTTTTCTTTGCAGGAGAGAAAGAGATTCAAGAAGAAGGAGAACCAAATTGGAGAAGAGAAAGGAAATTGAAACAAGAACACGCAATCTTATACGAGTTCAGATACAATCAAAATAATTGTACCCTATATCTCGACGGGATCAATACCAGAATCCGCTAAACAGATGATGATTACAAATTTGAAGCTCTAAACCGAGCTTGTACAAGAGCCAAAAAAATACAAAAGGACAATCTCAAGAATCAACCAAAATTGGACTAATGTCGACTTCTAAAGAGCTGACCTGATTAACAACTGATGATCTTTGAAACTTTGAAGATAACCTCCACCAGCAATCAACACAGCTCAAGCATGAAGACGATCAAGAAATCCCAATTCTGTTACACTTTGTTTCAACGTTCTTCAGTGATCTTTATGCAGGTTTGAAAACGTCACCTTTTTCAATAGAAAATCGCCTATCTTCGTTAAATTTAAGGCCCAAACTTAAGGTCCATTTACCTTTTTACAGTTATGTATGTGTGGAAGCACTACAAGAAAACACTGTTTTTTCCGAGGGAAACAAATTCCTCAGAAAAAACCGAGGAAAAACCGAGAAAAAACCGAGAAAAAACCGAGGACAAACCAAGGAAAACTGAAAATGCAGTTTCCTCGGAAATTCGTCATACTTTTCTGACGAATTTCCGAAGAAAAATATTTCCTCGGAAAGGTCCGAGGAATTTTCGAGAAAACACCGAAGAAAGTTCATAATATGACCATTAAAAGTTTCCTCGGAAATTTCCGAGGAATTTCCGAAGAAAGTGTAACGGATATATTTTCCTCCGTTTTTCTTCGGAAATTTCCGAGGAAATGTATCATTTAATGGTTTCCTCGGAATTTCCTCGGAAATTTCAGACACATAACTTCTATAAATACCCCCCACCTCCTCTTTCTCTTCACTCTTTACAAACCACACATAAAAAAACACACTCTCCCTCATTCTCTTCACTCTTTACAAACCACAAACAAAAAATTATGTCTTATTTTCGTTCTTGGATTAATCAACCACATATGGATCCAAATACGAATCTACTTACAAAAGAATACGCAAGTGGTATTGGAGAATTCATGTCGTTAGTTGAACGACAACCGGAAGCAGAACGTGGTAAGTTGAGATGTCCATGTTCTACTTGTAAGAACAATAGAAATATTAGGAAAAATGATGTTTGGATGCATTTATATTTAAGAGGGTTTATGCGTAGTTATAAGATTTGGTATTTTCATGGAGAAACGGGATATGAACAGGGTAGTATTAGCTATAGCGAACCTGATCAGAATGCGGATAGATTAGGAGAACAAAACCCGGATGTAGATTAT
>KE150708.1:13242-23837 GCA_000411095.1 Aethionema arabicum
GTAGCTTTGTTCCGGTAGAAACACATTAAATGTTTCTATCGATGCGGGTTGCAGACTTCTCAAAAAGTAGGATTTTTGTTCATGTTTTGGTAGAAACACATTAAATGTTTCTACCGATGGCCGCCCAGAAAACACCAAGCCCACGAGATTTTGACCTAATTTTCCAGCCGTCTATAAAAATAGAGGCTAGGTCCTTAGAGAAAGAGTTCGCGAAAGTTACAAAGTTCAGGGTTCAAAGGAGTTGCTCAGTTCCGAGTCGTTTCTTATCTTAGTTCTTCAATTGTTCTTTCAATTTTCTTACACAATCATTGTAGAAACTCAGTTTAGATTTAATTCAGTTTGTAGTTTATCATGTTTTCTCTTTTGTTTATGCTTTGTTTCAATTTCAGCATGTTAGAGTAGTTTCATAGATAGATTTAGGATGTTCTAGGATCGAATATCTATGGTTAGACACAAATAGATAAAATATCATATATTCCTTTGCCTAGTGTTGATTGTAATGCCTGAACTAGGATTGACCGCTTAGTTCTTGATATTAGACGAATCCTAGATTGCGAGAGCCGGTAGGACAAGTTAAAAATACACTAGCACGAGCAATTTACTAAGCAGTGACGAGAGTTGGGTTTAGTAGGTTGTTGACACATCTAATTATAATTCGTTAATGCATGCTAGTTATGGGTAAGAGATTGTGATGATCCTCGTAAGAGTGACAGAGTGAGGTCAGTCTTAAGTCCTTTCTAGAATAGGAACCGCGATTTCGAACAAGAGTGGCCGGTTCAACATTTATGATAGAGTCAAGGTTGTTTATCCGTAGAATCTGAATAGGTGTCTCGTTTTAATTTAGTGACATCTCAAAACCAAAAATCTCTTGTCTTAGTTTTATCGAAATCTTAATCACTTGTTTTTTAGCATCTAAGTCTATGTGGATCGACCCTCAACTTACTACAACACCCATTGTGGTCAGGAAATCGAGGAGAATAAATTTAAAATTACATCACACAACAAAATACCTCGTTATCATGCGTGATGCATGATTTCTGTTGTAGATGGGTTTCGGGTTAAAACGATGTTGTAGTATAGTAAGTATTGTGCATGATGTATTATGTTAGGTATTCTGCATGTTGGACTTGTTGTTATGTTGTTTAACACTGATGTTAAGTTTAAGTCATGCAATGGAGATGCATGTTTTGTATTTATGTCTAATTTGGCCTTGAGTATGAATATAGTAGTTTGATTACAAGAAGTATGCTAAAGGAAATTGAATTTAGAATAAATTGGATGAAAATAACTTAGAAAAATTGAACCCTGATTGCATGTAAATGAACCGACAAAATGACTAAGTCCATGAAAAGGTTTAAAAATCCAAGTTGGAGTGTTACAGGATGCCAGTGAACTGGTTCATTTTGTGTTGAATCTACTCATATGGCTAAGTGCTAATCTACTATTAATCTACCATAGTTACACAAGAATTTAATAGAAAGATAGCAGACGTTGTTGTATTCACGAAAATTATATAAATATCAGTTTCATATTTGAAAAAAAATTACAATTGTTATATCGACCACTTTTAGTGAGAGAAAGCGATTTTGAACTGTGAAAATATCTCGTGTTATTGATTCAATGAAGCGATTACACATATATATACATACATGATTGTGTAACAGAATCATAACAACCAACCCAGTCCTTAAACCACATGGTTTAATATAAACAGGCTAAACCATAATTAACCATCCTATAATCAATATTCCCCTTTAAGATGGGGAGAAAATATTAATCAAACCCATCTTGCCAAGCAAAGAAGCAAAGGGAGTAGAAAACAGAGGTTTAGTTAACAGGTCAGCCAACTGATGAGCAAAACTAACATGAAGCAGCTTGATAAGACGAGATTGCACACATTCTTGGACAATGTGGCAATTGATGTCTATGTGTTTAGTTCGCTCATGGAATACTGGATTGGTAGAGATATGAATGGCAGCCAAAGAATCTGAATAAAGAGGAACAAAGTGAGGAGTAGTAACCTGCAATTCCTACAACAAAGTCTTTAGCCAAACGATTTTACAAACAACTGATGCCAAGAATCGATATTCAGCCTCAGTAGAGGATTTCGAAACTGTGGGTTGTTTCTTGGATTTCTAAGAGATCAAAGAGTCACCAAGCAACATACAAAACCCGTATGTAGAACGGCGTGTGTCAGAGCAAGATGCCCAATCAGCATCAACAAAAACTTTGAGACAGAGGTCAGTGGTGGAGGAATAGAATAAGCCTTGACCATTAGTCCCTTTAATGTATTGGAGAATCTTCTGAGCAGCACGAAGATGAACATTCCGAGAAGCCAAGGTAAATTGACAGAGCTTGTGAACAACATAAGTCAAATCCGGGCGAGTGATAGTGAGATACATGAGTTTCCCAGTTAAGCGACGATATACAACAGAATTAGGCAAAAGATCACTGTCACAAACGAGAGCAAGTTTGACATTTGGATCCATAGGAACCAAACTTGGTTTGCAGCCAAGCATACCACACTATCAGCAAGGAGTTCCAAAGCATATTTTCTCTGACAAAGAGAAATACCAGCAACAGTTCTAGCTACTTCAAGACCAAGGAAGTAGCAAAGAGAACCAAGGTCTCAGAGCTTAAACACCCGTTGAAGAGCAGATTTGAGCTGATCAGTAGTAGTAGAATGACTGCTGGCAATCAAGATATCGCCACGTAAACAAGGACACCTCGATAGAAATCTTAAAGAACAGAGTATGATCAGAGTGAGATTTCTGGAAATCGAGAGATAACAGTGTTGTGCTGAATTTAAGAAACCATTGTCGAGAAGGTTGTTTCAAACCATAAAGGGACTTTTGGAGTTTACAAGCTGCTCGTGGAGGTAATTCTCCCTGACTAGAAGAATATCCAGGTGGAATATCCATATAGATTTCTTCCTGCAAATTCCCATTGAAAAATTCATTAGAGATGTCAAGTTGAGTAAGATCCCAACCTTTAACTGTAGAAACTGCAAGCAATGTTTTGACAGTAACGAGTTTGAAAGTAACGAGTTTAGCCACAAGAGAAAATGTATCAAGATAATCCAAGCCTTCTTGCTGAGTATAACTTTTAGCAATTAACCGTGCTTTGTAACGCTCAAGGTTGCCATCAGCATGAAATTTAACTTTATAAAATCATTTACAACCTACTGTCTTCTTGTTCTTAGGTAAAGAACAGATAATCCAAGTACCATTTCGTTCAAGAGAAGTAAGCTCCTCCTTCATGGCTAGGCACCATTCAGGAAGATTTTTGGCTCTTTTGTAGGAAGTGGATTCTAAGATCTTTGTCAATTGACTAGTGAATGTTTTGTAGGAAGAAGATAAGCTGTCATAGAGAGTAATAGTCCTATAAATAAACAAGAACTCGAGCCCTGCTCCGGTTTGTTTATAATCGACAAAATATTTATTAATCGGTTCATAGTCCCGCGGTTAGGACGTTAAACTCTGAATCCTGTAACCTGAGTTCAATTCTCGTTGAACCTTATTTTTATTCCAAGAAAAAAATAATAAAACAATGAAATGCACAAAATAATATTTTACTATTTTGTGCTCCCTACACTTGAGAAATAGCTCTAGTTATACAAACAAGATTTTGGCTTCAAACACAGTCCAATGACACTTCACAAAGCGACGTGTAAAACAACAAAAATTATTACGAGGTTCAATTTTTCTCCGACAAGATTTCAGTTTCAGTAAGATGCTGGGTATCCGAAGCCCGCCTTTCTCCCCATGAGTGCAAGCATCGCCTGTTTGCCCGGAGTTGCAGACCCATCAGACCATCCGTGCTTCTCAAGAAACTGAACTAAAAAGTCACCAACCACAAATGAAATACCTGAGACTGATACCGCAATCGTTGCATAGCACAGAACACTCCTCAGGTAACTGGACCTTGGAGTCTTCACGTGAGCTTTAGCTATGGCAAGCAAGATGATGCATAAGAGAGATGACCCGAGAACTGATACGACTTTGTAGTCTTTGTTGTGTGCTAGTCTGAATGAGAAGGTGTAAACTAATGGTGGGATTAAGCCGACGATTATGAAGGATAGGATTGCAACCAGTGCGTGAAGTGTGAAGTTTTCTCTTTGTCCAAGGACTCGCTTGTACCGATCTTCTTCTTCTTCCCTGTTGATCTGGTTATTATCCTCTATTGTTCTTCTGGATCTCTCTTCTCTAAGTTCTTGAAGCTGAAAAATAACTAACGTAAGTTTCTAACATTCTCATACCTCTCTATTCTTAAAATTCAAAGATCAAAATTCTCCTACGCAAACTAACGTTAACAGATAGCCAGCTGCACAATTCATTAGGAAAGGTCATGACTCAAGACTCAAGAGCTGAAGAAAGTTGTACGTTATGAAAAAAAAGTGATCACTTACATTATGAACAAGGAGAATAAGTCCGCCAATCAAGTTTGCCAGCCCCAAAACCAAAATGTTCACTACATCCAAAAATATGCATGTCGGGATATCCAGCCATGTGAATGCGTAGAATGGAAACGGAAAACTAAGGCGAGCAGTACTTACAAGTTGAGGCACCAGAACCAGCGGCGGATGAGATAACACCAAGGCTTGTGATAGATTCAATTAGACCTCCATATACAATGCTTTTCAAGATTTCGAGTTTGCGCCCTTCAACTACTGGTGTCAGTAATGGCTCCCTGAGAGTCCAATCTACCTCTGAAATGACTGGTGGAATATCAACTCCGATCTCGGAGGATCCCATTCCAGTGCTCGTTGAACCCACGTTGTCAACTTTGTCCCCTGTCCGGACCAAACAGAAAAGTAAAGTTGGTAATGTATGAACGAAAATGACTACATAACCAGAAATAAATTCAGATACAAAAGACCGGTTTTATGTACATAAAGAGAATTTATCGTCACTGCATGATAAACAGAATTTCTATTACCTATTACTTTGGTCGGACCAGAATCTATCTTTGTTGTGTCAGAAGTGTCTGTTCCTTCATATAGATGAGAGGTACCTGGTCTCGGAAATACAGTTTCTACCTTTATTCCATCTGGTCCAGTAGTTACTATGTTTAAGATATTTATGTCAATAGATGGAGGAATCGGGGAGAGATGTCCGTTGTCTGATGTGTTGTTCTTGTCTGCTACACTAAAATATTCCTTGTCGATCTTTGGATGTGATTGCTCCACAGCAGAAGGAACCGGAAACTTTGGGGGGTCTGCAACGCTCTTTCCATTGTCGAGAATATCATTGGTGTCATGGGAGTCTGTATCTGCCATCAAGTCAAATAAGAGAAGAATGAGGATTCTAAAGGATTGGCTATCACGTTTTATGTCACTTAAGTTATTTCTCAATGCCTTCAGTAAAAGATTAAAACTAGAAGAGACAAACACATGAGCTCCACCTTTCTATAAAGGATATGGCGTAGCTTATACGTACCTTGATTCAAAGGAACATCAGGATATTTTCTGTTCAATGTTTGATTGGCAATAGAAGCTTCTGCACACTGGGCAGGTGTTTCATCTTGAGAATCATTAATCGCTGACCCATCTGCACCACATTGTATTTCAAAAGTGCACTTAAGCCCCAAAGTGTAAAACTGTACTAGGGAAGCTATTACTTATCTCCATTTTAGAGACACTCAAGAGATTCATTTATCTACTTTTGTTCATTTACTGTAGTACTTATCACTTGTAAGTTGTAACAAGTTTTACTTTTCTTTGCATTCATATCAGGACCAGTCAACTAATGATAAATTACCAATCGTATTCACTTAATTCCATTCATTAAAGGAATTTCCTTACCTTGATTCAAAGTGGTTTCACCACCCTGATCAAGGACAGGAGCTTTTGATGGATCAATTGAAGTAGAGCCTCCCATATCCTCTCCTAAAGTGCTCAGATTATCACACCGGTTTGTTTCAGGGACAGTAGACGTTGGCCCAGCTATTACAAGCGAAAGAAAATTTAATCTAATGCTGAAAGACACAAACTACCTTCAGCATAATAGTGAAAGAAACATTACATTTTTGTTAAAGAATAGAATGTCTTACACATGAACTGATTGATGAAATCAGTATAGGGACAAAGGAATACCTTGCTGAACAACTGTTCCTGGCTTGTTAAAGCCAAACAATGAAGTAAGCCAATTTGAATTTCCTGTAGCTTCTTTTTTAGGATTTACGTCAGTCTTAAACCTCTCGTCGTCCTTACTGTGAGGAAAAAGCTTTACTCCCACTCCTGCATTTCAATATAACAAATATATATATAAAAAAATAGATGGGATAAAGTATCAATTTTCAAGTAGTGATATCGAAACATTGTTGCAGACTAATTGTACCTGTAGGTATGAATATGCTGAAGCATGACAAGCACTTGAACACAAATGATTGGCATACAGAGATTTCACCAGCATTTGCAGATGGAGAATTGTCTTCAGAATAAAGAGGATCATGCTGGGGAAGCCCTCTCATGCGCTTTGGGTCTTCCAGTACATGAAGGACCCTCCGTTTTCTTCTTTTGAGGACAACCCTTTTGGTGATGCAAGAATTGCAGTTTGGGCAGTATAAATCATGTGTCTCTTGGTTATCCAGTACTTTCTCCACATCATAATCTTCAACGTCTTCAATTCCCAGCTCATCTTCTATCACATCACCACTGGATTGATTAACAACATCCAGCTCAAAATCACCATTTTTTACCTCTTCGATTTCAGGGGATCCATTGTTACCCTCTGAGCTGAAACCGTTTCCAGATTCTGGTTGTTTTTCCTCTCCATTCAATGTATCAGCAGTTTGGGAGTCAAGGGCATCAGTTTCTGCATCAGCTAACTCAGAATCTAACAGAAAAAAAAACCCAAACAACGGTTATATATATATATATATAGACACAATTTCCATCTAATCATCAATCGAAGAACAAACATTTACTCCGAACAAGCAAGTTCAGCTCGACTGGACTTATATGGAGGATTAAGAAAAGGGAGAGAGCTAACATCTTGAACAATGCATGTTAATATGTCACGAAATTGTTGGTCCAAGAAATCCTAACACTGGACTGACCTTTGGATCCAAAACATACCAACGATCCCTCCCTGTAGGTCCACTCGCAGTGGCAACATTTCCAAATTCCTTCATTCACAAACACAAAACATGACAACGACTTCACCAGCCGAAGAAACTAATCAGACTCGAGCCCAGCTACCAGAAATCACCAACTAAGTGATTGGAATTCGAGGAATACTAGACTAAACGACTCATAACCTAAACCTTGATTAGCCTACTTACCCTATTTGATCTGAACCCTTTCCGCAAGATTTCAAAAATAAGAAGGAAACAGCAGATAATCAACGCATTAGATTCAGTCCTAAAAAGGAGAGTTCTCAGTCAACAGGAAAAGATCAAGTCAGATTCTCAGAACATAAATAGTCGAAGGTATATATAACTATAAGTAACCTTGATCTTCATCGAAGTAGACATTGCCATTTTTCCCCTCCTCGTGCTCCTCATGAAATCCAATTTCAGTTTCTTCTGGTTCGGTATGATCTACTTCTCCGTGGTGGAGATCACCGGACAAGATGGAGGATGAGCTGGTGTTGGTGGGTGACGCTGTGGTGGTGATACTAGAGTCTGTACTCAAGGGAGCCTTCTCTTGAGGAAACAACGAAGTTTTCCTTTTCAAATCGACAACAACTTCGTCGTCTTCTAGTTCTACTTCGTGGTGCTTCTCGGTCTTGGAGGTGGGCTCCCCGATTTCGGAGGCGGATCCCATTAGAAAGAAGAAACTAGAAGACAGGAGAGGACCAAAAGGTGAGCAAAAGAGATATAAAGAAGGCGATTGATGGGGTCTTCTCTGTCTTCTTGCTTCCAACTAACGAATTATGTTTATTTATAATAAAGATCATGATCATGTATAATAAACATCATGATCATGTTCAATTGTTCATGATGCGATGATGTTAGTAAACTACAGAACTAGTTTCTCTTTCAATAATAATACTGTAGTTGTGTTAATTTATTTTCCTGCCTCTTGAGAAAAGAGTGGTCGAGAGTACCGACTATATTTATGAGCTAATTCATAATTATTTATTATAAAAACTTTTATATATTTTTATTTTATATAAAAAAACACATAAGATAAATTTTTTATAAAAAAAAATGAATGAAACTATTAAAGTAAAATTCTTTCTCATTTTGATGATCTTTTATTTTAAAGGAAAAAAAAATAAGGAATCTAATTGCCAAATCTTGTCTGTTTCAAACTAATTAATTGTCACGTGGATGACAGAAGAGATAGGGGGAGAAGGAATGCATTCTTTTTTTTTCTTTCTTTTCAATTAATGCATTCATTTCACGATGTTTTCATTTCTCAACTAATTTATCCCTTCCTATTTATTGTTTCATATTATATATACAGACAAAACACTAACAACTTTTTTTTTTAATTATACTTTTATTTCTTGAAAAAAAAATTGACTTTAATAAAGGTTTAAATTTTATAAATATATAATAATTTTCATTTACTCTAATCTAGAATTGCGCATTCTTAAAAAAAAATTCTGATCATAAAAAATAAAGTACTATTATAATTTTAAACTATAAATTTTAATTATCGGTTTTCTCACGATAATCTCCTTATTAAAGTTGCTATTATAACTAAATTTACTCAATTGGGATATAATTTTGAGCTAGACGTTAATTTTGCGTTTAAAATTAAATTTTAGTTCTAAATAATTTAAAAAAAATATCTTGATAGTTTACATTTTTTTACCAAATAGATATAGTTTAAGATTTAAAACACTATGATTAATGTATTGTTAATTATTCTCTTGGCTATAATTACAGTAAGATTTGTAAACTCATATAGAATATATGAATTCGAAAATTAACAAATAATGATAAGCAGCACATGTGCTATACATTATCAGTATGTAGTAGCAATAAGTTTATCAGAATTCCAATTCCTTAGCATTATTGCAAATTACAATATTCACATATATTTCTGTATTTTAAAATTTATCACGATGAATATATATATATATATATCACGAGGAATATATATATATATATATATATATAAATATATAACGTGTAAACTAGTGACAAAAAGTAGTTGCAGCTAAAATATTTGACCATATCTCTCGATTAAATCATTATTATAATGGTAACCCCTTAGCCTAAGACACGTAAATAAGGTGGTTGACACCGCATGATTATTGGCGAACAATCTCTACTTCTAACTAATTATCTTACTCACCTATCCAAATTGTATGATTTTATTTTATTTTAATTATTTTATTGAATGATCTGACTCGGTACGACGACTTTGATATCATAGCATATATCAAGGGCGGATGTAGCTTTGTAGGAGGGGTGGCAATGTGGCATAGGTACCATTGAATTTTTATTTTTCTTTGTAAATTTAAGGTAGATTACTAAAATGCCCCCATTAAAATTAGACAAGTGCACCCAATAGATTGTACGTAATTGTTTTTAGATTATTTTTTTTTTGATTTTGAGAATAAACCTTCTTTTAACGACGCTGCGCTTCAGAAATCGTGTGAGGATTTTAGTATTTCTGGCTCGGTTGAGTTGAGTCTGGGTGGCCCGGAAGATTCCCCAGAGCATCCACCCGAGGGTTGAGGTTGTGTCTACTCGATTTACGTCGAGGAGTGCAATCTTCGCTTCCCCATCCCGCAAAGATTTTCGATGATCCTTAATGGTCTGGCGGTCAAGTTTGCTCAGATGTGCCCGTCAATGCTGCGCATCCTTTTGGGGCTTTTAGGCCAGTTCGTCACTCGACATTCTTCTAGTGAATGGGAGTTAGCGTCGTGGTAACTGTAATATTTTTCGGCGTTCGCGAGGTCTTTCCCTGTTTTACTATTGTTTGTCGTGTCTATCACGGCGTATGAATGCTTTCCTTGTCCGCCCTCCTGGGGCTTTTTGGAACTCGGAAGGCTGGGTTGCCTTGTTTTCCTTGCGTCCTCCCTTTGGGAATCCTTTTGGGAGTCTTCGGGTCGTTTCTTATCCTCCGAATTGGCGAAGTTCGAGGACCAATGGAGCGCATCGTCGAGCGTAATGGGAGGGCGTACTGTCAAATCGTGAGAGAATTGGCTTGTCTGCCAGACGTCGCGCTGGAACGCCACAAGGGCCATCTCATCGGACATGTTTGTGCATTTGCCTTCATGTCCTTAAACTTCGCCACATACTCTCGTAGAGGCTCATTTCTTTGTTGGGTCAGGCTCACCAGGCTGTTGATATTGCATTTACTCTCCATGAAGATGGAGTAATGCTTAAAGAATACTTCGACAATAGATTCGAAACCATCGATCGAATTCTCCGGCAGGCTGGAGAACCATTCCAAGGCAGGCCCGATCAGGTTCTCCGAGAAGAAGCGGCACAAACCAGCCTCTTTTTCTTTTCCGTCTAGGTGAGCTCTGTCCGCAGCTAGGCGGAATAGCTTCAGGTGAGCCACTAGGTCGGTGTTCCCTCTGTACTATGGGAATTTTATTTTTCCCACGTCCCGGATTCTCGCGTTAGCGATCCTGCGAGAGAAGGAGGTGTGGATAGTTTGCTCGATAACCCTATTAATCTCTAGG
>KE150708.1:50565-65840 GCA_000411095.1 Aethionema arabicum
CATAATTTATATCTTATATATAATTAAAAAATAATCAATAAAAGTGTTATTTAATAAACCTCTAAACTCTTATAATTCATGCTAAAACTATTATATCTAGCTTTATTCGGTATTTAAATAAAATGTTTCCAATTTTTTTTTCATTTCTTTTATTATTATAGTTGATATAACTGTTCACTTCACATATATGATTATAAAATAAAAACTGTAAACTATTGTGATAATCAAATTCAATAATAATAAATTATAAATAAATACATGAACTAAAGCACGTAAACCTACAAAATAATGAAAACTTAAAATTTTGTAAACACTAAAAAATTCTCGCAACAAAATACTAAAATAATAAGGATTTAATTTGAATATTTATAAAATATATATATATATATATATATAGCTTATAGTTTATTTTAGAGGAGAAAAACTAACAAATAAATAAATATTAATGGGTATTTATTTTCTTTCCTTCAGTTGAGATTGTTTTTCTAAAACTATATGGAAAAATTAATGAAACATTTTTTTCTATAAGAGAAAAGAAATACTACGGGAGCACATTTAACTTTTCTATGGGGGCACTATTGAAATTACTTAGAAATTATTCATTGTTTTTGTAATTTCACTGGGGTCCTCTATCCCCATTTTCCCATGAATAGATCCGCCCCTGCACAGATGGACAACCGTTCACAATGCTTTCTTGGGCTACTTCTTCATGAAAACCAGAACAGCTTTGCTACGCTCGAAATCCAAGGACATGTTTTTACACATGCCACGATCGGGCTAGTGACTTGGTAAGTGATGCCCTGATGTGGTCATCAAGTCATCATCTATCAAGTAGCCCGGAGCCAAGAGCTCCGAAGAGGAAAGCATGAACCCGAAGAGAGCTAAGGACACATGCAGCCTGAGTTTAGTTCAAATGGAGACCAAGACAAAATAACAATGCTCATATAACATTTGGAGAGTTTACTCAACACATTCAGAGTTCATGTCGAAGAAGAATCAATCAAAAAAGATTTCACATGAAGAAGATATTGAAGACCCAATCAGTCAGCTTTCAGATAGACGTGACATAGATATGCAATCACATATTGATTTGGTTCAGTCGAACCAAGACGAACCAGTCAACAAATCAAATTTATTTGGATCCTCAACTCATCAAAGGAAGATGTCGAATTGGAATCATCCCAATCAGAGCCCAAATGAAAGAGATATTGATTTTACAAATCGGGTAAACCGGAGCTTTACCGATTTGGACAACGACGTGCTAATTGGAGTACTTCCGTCTAACCAAAAGGAACCAGCCTACAAACCGACTTGTTATGGAATCATAACTCAACCAGAAATCTTGTCAAATTTGATTCATATCAATAGCCTGTCTAATTTGAAAGTTATCCAACTTTTAAACCAAGCGACCCTATAGTTGCCTTATTTGGAGTTTCACGGATTTGGAGACTTACAAACTAGACTTTGGCAACCAGGAAAAACATCTGAACTTCCAGGAGACACATCTAACCGTTCAGGAGATTCAGCTATCACCGTTCCATGCACCAGCACCCACAAGATCAGATGGATTCTTTTGAAAATACACTTTTCGTACATGGTCGCATTCACACTTGGAGCATTTACTCACCAACTACTCTTGCTACTTTGCTGCTGCGTTTTGAAGAATCAGTCATTGAATCTAGACGTCCCAAGACACCAGTCCTTCATGCCCAAGCTATCACTGATCAAGCCATCAAAGATCTTGCCATTTTCGACCCATGAGCACCAATCAATCTCACCAATCAAGCATAATGACTCTTTCCTTTATTTCGAATGATTTGTTTCCTTTTCTTTGTAAGCCTTAGGGCATTATAGAAACTCTATATAAAGCTTAGAAATCTCCTTTCAATCAAAATAAGAATTTGTTTTTGTTTAAAGAGTGTCTTTGATTTAACTTGTCTTTAGGTTCTAAGTGTGAGATACACTTCTAATCTTTAGGTTCTTGGATTTTAGGATTGTTTGTGTGATTCAAACAGCTCTTAGTCCTCCACTAATTGAGAAAGTCAATCGCAACCCACTGATTGAGAGAGTCAATCACAAGTTCCACCCTCACAGCCGCCCGTCCGACCCCATCTACCCATCCGCCCTTGTCGCTCGTGAACCGAATAGAGAGTGCCCTTTGGCCAGCTACTTGGTTCAGCCGTTGTCCATAGATTGGTGTCCCAGATCTTATATCATTTGGTATCAGAGCTGAAAATCTCCTATCCGTCAGGTTGTATCACTTCAACTTTTATCTTTCATTACTTTTGTTCGTTGTTTCATTTCTACAAATTGAAAACTATAAGAATTGCATTTATTTTGATTTGTTTCTGTTATTGTTTTGTTTCTTTAATATTGATTTCAATTGAATTAAAAAAAAAGATTGCTTGAATCGTTAAAGATCTTAGAATAGGTCGTGAACCCTGTTCTTTCCTATCTCGTTTCCTATCATCAATTTGTGACTTGTTTTCTTAGTTTACTCTTTCCATAATTGTTTTATTTGATTCATTCAAAAAAAATAACAAGAAGATATATCACATTTTGTTGGCATAAAAGCATTGTGATTTGTTTCCTTAAATTTTAAAACACAAAAAAAAATCATAGTTTCCATTTTTCTTGTTATTTCCTTCTTTCCTTGTTTTTGTTTTAATTGTTTCCCTTTTACTAGTACTCTTATACTCTTTGTGTGATTTGACCCACCTTCCCGTTTTTGCAAGGTACGATAATGGAAGAAGCAGAGGAAGAAGATCCTTACCAAGCTTATGACGACAACTGGAGTCAAGAAGAAAGAAGCCAAGCCTATTCCGATGAAGAGGTTGGTTATGAAACACCACCGTGGCCTGGAGATGGCTATTCTAGTTCAGTACCTGAAGATCAACTTGAGGAAGGATATTTTGACCTAGAACCGTAGGACGATGACCAATACAACATATGCCAACAACATTGGTCTGAAGTAGAAGAAATGCATAGCTATAAACGTCGTGAAGAGGAAGGCCGTGAAGATCAATCGTGGTATCAAGAGGCTGAAAAACCTTATTTCTCTAATCTGATAAGACACACAAAAACACAAAACAACACGCTTATCAACATCAAATAATCAAAGCAATATGAGTTTGAAATAGTCGTTAGTAGAAATACGATAGATAGTTAGGAAGAAACATAGTAGGAGTGTGATCATAGGGATTAGCTATTCTTTGCTTAGAGGTGATAACGACATACTATAGTACGAAGATGCTTATTCTTTGTTTCCATTTAGGGTCATCTATGAGCTTGGCTAAAATTCTTTGGAAAGCATAAATTTATAGGAGTCTCCTTTATCTACCCTCTTTTACTTGTGACCTATTGATTTGCTTGAGGACGAGCAAGAGTTAAAGTTTGGGAGAATTAATAAGTGGTGTTTTTGACATAATTCTAGACATTGTTTTTGTACTTTTTCTTTATGGTTTAGGAGCATTTGGAGCATTGTAGAAACATTTTACGTTTGAGGGCAAAGAAGGATTAAAGAAGCAATATGGAGCAAAAATGGGCAAAAACTCGTAAAAGATAGGTTTTGAGCATGAAGACCCGATCGGGGCTACCCAATGCTCGTGGTTCGGGTCAGCCATCAAGGTTTCAAAGAAGTACCTAACCCCCAAGACACGATTGGGGCTTTTACATGCCCAAGGTCGAGATTTATCACTAAAAAAAAGGAAGGATGCAAATCATCTAGACCCGACCGGGGCTACCCAATGCCCACGGTGAGGGTGAGCCGTATTAATTACGAAGCAATTCCCGATTAGCCCGACCAGACCGGGGGACATCACTGGACCCGGTCGGGGCCCTTACGGAAGATTTGAAGAACTTTCCTTTTCTTGTCTTTGATCAGTGTCATTTTGTGACGATTTTATGACTCACTTAACTTATACTTTCACGAGATTTTGTTGTGATTTTAAAGGGTATCTAGGGAATTTGCACAAAATGAGTTGAAGACGTTCGAGATCACAAACAAAGACAAAGAGCAAAGAAAATAGGAGAATGTTTCTATAGAAACAACGGTTTGCGATTCCATGGTTAGACAAAAATAGGCAAGATTTACTCTTTCGTTCCTTCACCCAGTGTTGTTTGTAAGGCTTAGGATAGCGTGATGCACTAGACTAAGATCCGAGATTATCCTAGATTGCGAGAGTCGGTAGGATAGTTTGAAAGCCGCTAAAGTGAGCGTATTCACTAAATCGCAGCGAGAGTTGGGTTTAGGGACCCGTTGACATATTTATCACCTTCGATAATGCATGTTTGGTATTTTCAGATCTCAGCGAGAGTTATGTACCCTTGGCTTACCTAGTATGGAAACTGCAATATCGCACGAGAGTGGGCTGGTTTTCATTTATGATAGAGTCTGAGTTGTTTGCACGTGTGCCTGAATAATTGTCTGACCGTTAAATCACATGGTCCGTAGAATTCAAGGTCTAATGTTTTTATTAATTTAAATTTTCATCGTTTAAATTTCGTGTTTGTTTCGTGACACCAAATTTCGTGTTTGTTTCGTGACACCACAATCACTTAATTTGAATTTGAATTTGAATTTGAATTTTGCTGTCCTAGTTTGAATTTTAATTTCTAACGCTTCTTGTTTACCACGCTTCTCTATGGATTGACCCTTAACTTACTACAACAACCCCCGTTGTTGAAGGAAGTCGAGGATTATAAATTTAATTTTGATTTGCAAGAGTAATTTGATTGGTGTCATTTTGTGACGATTTTACGATTCAATTAACCTACACTTTCACGAGTTTTGCTTTGATTTTGTACAATAATTTGAGGAAATTACACAAAGTGAGAAGAGAACGTTCAAGATGGAAAACAAGGACGAAAACTAAAAAAAATTNGCCGTATTAATTACGAAGCAATTCCCGATTAGCCCGACCAGACCGGGGGACATCACTGGACCCGGTCGGGGCCCTTACGGAAGATTTGAAGAACTTTCCTTTTCTTGTCTTTGATCAGTGTCATTTTGTGACGATTTTATGACTCACTTAACTTATACTTTCACGAGATTTTGTTGTGATTTTAAAGGGTATCTAGGGAATTTGCACAAAATGAGTTGAAGACGTTCGAGATCACAAACAAAGACAAAGAGCAAAGAAAATAGGAGAATGTTTCTATAGAAACAACGGTTTGCGATTCCATGGTTAGACAAAAATAGGCAAGATTTACTCTTTCGTTCCTTCACCCAGTGTTGTTTGTAAGGCTTAGGATAGCGTGATGCACTAGACTAAGATCCGAGATTATCCTAGATTGCGAGAGTCGGTAGGATAGTTTGAAAGCCGCTAAAGTGAGCGTATTCACTAAATCGCAGCGAGAGTTGGGTTTAGGGACCCGTTGACATATTTATCACCTTCGATAATGCATGTTTGGTATTTTCAGATCTCAGCGAGAGTTATGTACCCTTGGCTTACCTAGTATGGAAACTGCAATATCGCACGAGAGTGGGCTGGTTTTCATTTATGATAGAGTCTGAGTTGTTTGCACGTGTGCCTGAATAATTGTCTGACCGTTAAATCACATGGTCCGTAGAATTCAAGGTCTAATGTTTTTATTAATTTAAATTTTCATCGTTTAAATTTCGTGTTTGTTTCGTGACACCAAATTTCGTGTTTGTTTCGTGACACCACAATCACTTAATTTGAATTTGAATTTGAATTTGAATTTTGCTGTCCTAGTTTGAATTTTAATTTCTAACGCTTCTTGTTTACCACGCTTCTCTATGGATTGACCCTTAACTTACTACAACAACCCCCGTTGTTGAAGGAAGTCGAGGATTATAAATTTAATTTTGATTTGCAAGAGTAATTTGATTGGTGTCATTTTGTGACGATTTTACGATTCAATTAACCTACACTTTCACGAGTTTTGCTTTGATTTTGTACAATAATTTGAGGAAATTACACAAAGTGAGAAGAGAACGTTCAAGATGGAAAACAAGGACGAAAACTAAAAAAAATAGGCGAAAACACATGTTTCTATGGAAGCAGCACTTTGCATCAGTCAAGAATGAGTACAGAAGCACCCAAGAGCAAACAAGATCAAAATGTTTCTATAGAAACAGGGTAGTGTCTCTACCGATGAAGAGGGCATGAAGGATGACCAATTTGTATCGGTAGAAACATATATTTGTGTTTACCAATGACAAAGGCCGTGAGTGGGGCAATTATCGAATGCTGTTTTGTATCAGTACAAACATAAAAATGTTTCTACCGATGCGGGGTTCAAGATTTCCAAGAAGTCAAGTTTTAACATATGTATCGATAAAAAAATATAAATGTTTCTACTGATGCCACCTCCAGAAGACACAAAGTGCATGCGTTTTTTACCTAACTTTGGGCCGTCTAGAAATAAGGAAGCTAGGGCAACACTCAGAGGAGGCTGGATTTTAATTTTTAGCTCCCTAGCCGTCTCTCTCACTCGTTCTTCATCGTTCCTATTTTTTTGTTCACTTTCTTTGTAGAATCAAGTTAGTTTAATCTTAAGCGTTATTTTCATTATGTTTGTTTTCTACTTTATCATGTTTTGTTTCGTTTCAAACATAAATGAGTAGATTCATTGTTAGCTTTAGGATGTTCTAAGGATCGCTAATCCATGGTTAGACACAAATAGAATTAAAAAACATTTGTTCCTTCACCTAGTGTAATTTTTAACGCTTGAACTAGGATTGACCACTTAGTTCTTGATCTTAGGCTATCTTAGGTTGCGAGAGTAGGTAAGATAGCTTGCAAGCCGCTAGAGTGAGCAAATTCACTAAGTCACAACGAGAGTTGGGCTTAGGGGTTTGTTGACATATCTATCCCGCTCGATAACACATGCTAGATAGGATTAGAAATCATGAGATACCTCACTAAAAAGTAGGACCGGTTTTGCATCCTACCTAGTATAGCGATCACGAGTTGTCGCACGAGAGTGGGGCGGTTTAAAAAGTATGATACAATCAATGTTGTTTACAATTAGAATCTAAATAAGTGTCTCACTATGGTTGCATGAATTATAGTATTCCTAAGTCTAGCATTTTAGCATAAGTTTTATTCGTTTTATTTAGATTTCCATCTCGGTTCGATCCCAAAATCCAATTTTTCGTTCTTAGTTTTATCAAGATTTTAAACGCTTACATTTAGTAACTGAGTCCCTGTGGATCGATCCTTAACCTACCACTACAACCCCGTTGTTGATCAAGAAGTCGAGGATAATAAATTTAGAATTAGATCACCACACAAAAATCGACTTGATCAAAATCCTCAAGACATATCAATTTTTGGCGTCGTTTCCGGGGAAGCATTGGTAAATGTAGTTCCTTCTGCTTTGCTTTTCTTGGTGTTTTAGGTGTATGAAAAGGCGAAGTAACAACACTGAGTCTCTATTCCGCTTAACTCTCGAAGAACTAGCAAGAGCAAAAAGGAGTTCGAGGAAAAACAATCCACACCAGCCTCTATGGGCGAAAACGTGGAAGTACTACAATATAACCAAGAAGATCCAGCATTGCCCCAAATGCGAGCTCTGGTGAATGGACTCGAGGAGCAAATGATGCGAGTTTTGCAACTACCGCAAAAATGAGGAGGAGAGAGAGGACAAGTTCACTGTCCTCATGTTTCTACTAGAGCACCTCTCCGATAATTCTGTCGGCGATGCTGAGGCAAGACTTCGAACTGAAGGCGAACCTCAACATTCTAGCCGAAGCACAACAATTATGTGGCCTAGCTAACGAGAATCCTATACAACATCTATAGAGAATAGAACGGATGTGGAATACAAAAGATAAATGGAGGCAGTCACGACTACATCAAGTGTAAACTGTTCGAGTTTTTACTAGGAGGAAGAGCATCTACTTGGGTCTCATCACTACCACCGAACAACCTCAATGGATGGACATCTCTCAAGAATGCTTTCCTGGATCATTTTTTCATAGAGACGAAGACGGCTGAACTGAAACTTAAGATCTCTGGATTTAAGTAGATCTCAGGAGAGATTTTCTTCGAAGCTTGTGAGCGATTCAAGGGCTACAAGCGAGACTGTCCACATCATGGATACTCGGACACCCAACTTCTCAACACATTCTATGAACGAGTACATAGGAGACACAAGATAGGACTAGACACAACAAGCAATTGAAGTTTCATGATGCGTACGATCTTGGACGGTACATAGCTGATTGATAACTTAGCTGAAAGCTCAGGTAGCAACAACCAAGAGTACGACAGGAGCAAGCGAGCCCAGTTAGTCGATTCTGAGAAAATTTTGGAGCGTTTGGAATTGATAGAGAGGCTACTCAAGTAGAATGTCCACTCCGTTGAACAAGAAGAAGTTGAATATTACCATGAGGAGGAAGTGAACTACGTGAATGGAGAACCAAGACAAGGGTACCAAGGTCAGCAAGGTGTCCGTTCATACCAACCACCTCCGATGAGGAATTTCAACAACCAAAGGTCGCAAGGACAATTCAATGCGCCTTACCAACCATCAAACCCACTCGAGGAGCTGAAAGCCTCGATGAATCAGATGATAGCGTACGAATATAGAGCTGAACAAAAATCCGAAGAGCGATTCAACTCGCTTGAAACACGATTTGACTCTCTTCAAGCTCACGTGAAGAAGCTTGGCACATAAGTAGCGCAAAACGCAGACGCGATAAGGAGACAACCTGGAACACTTCCAGTAAGAATTGAAGGAACCCCAAGACATGAACAAGTCAATGCCATAATTACTTCGAGTGACTACTCTCAGGTAAGTAAGTTAAGCGCAGAGAAATTAGACTCTAACGTTTGTATCTCTGCTGCTGGAGCTGAAGAATAAGAACTTAAGTGTTTGAAGCCTTGAATTGCTAGTTTAAACTAGTTATAACTTGTTCTACATGTCCATGCTTGCTAGTTGATTGTTCGGCATAATTTAAATTGATTGCTAATGAATTTCGAGTTTGATTGGAATGGATTTATGAGACAACGTTGGATATTGTTCAAACGTGTTAGAGTTTAAATTTTGAATTGGTTTCATTTGATCTTAGTTTAATCATGCACAATTATTTCATATGATATATTGTTTCTAGTTTGGTAATCAATTAACTTTGATATAAGCATCACCTTATGTTAACTCATTAGCGCGTTTTAACAATTTCAATTTTCAATTGTAGATGACTCAACCAGGTGATAAGTTGGTTTTTGGGGTGTTTTTTTTATCAATCAGAGAAAGGGGTGCAACACCTGCGAACCTGGAAATGGTCGGGTGGTCCAAACGTTTTGGGGAAAGGTTACCTTAACTCCGTAAAACGGATAAAAAGGGGTCCAAAACGTGCTTTGGTGAACTCGGGATAGCTAAGAATGAGTTGACCTGAAGCTGTCGAGTTAAACCAGGGAGCTGGCTAGCTCGGGACTAGCTCAGCTCAGTCCACACCAGCTAGGGTTCAGTTTGGTGGACTGGCCCAGCTCGGGTCCAACTGGGTGGTCTGATCTCAGCTGAGTGGATTAACCGAGCTGAGTGGGCTTACCTAGTTGAGTGGACTGGAACACTAGCTAGGCAGGGTGGACGAAATGATTGCGTACAACAGGTGTGTGGAACGGTTGGCTGGAACGGTTGTGTCGAATGGTTGCCAGGAATAGTCACTAGCGAACGGGTGTGAACGGTTAAGTGTACCCTTTCAT
The DNA here is from genome assembly GCA_000411095.1 of Aethionema arabicum. Lineage (NCBI taxonomy): Eukaryota > Viridiplantae > Streptophyta > Magnoliopsida > Brassicales > Brassicaceae > Aethionema > Aethionema arabicum. The sequence continues at coordinate 60,243 of KE150708.1, forward strand.
GAGGACACCTGGCAAAAGGGAAAGAATACAGGAAGGGATGCGATTGGGAACTGTTGCAACCGCCCAACCCCTATAAATACAAGGCTTCTACGCTTTAGTGGATACCACAGAATAAACACCCACAACTCTGCTATAATCCAGAGAGAAAGGTTGGAGAACCAACGGATGAGCGGAACCAAGGGTGTTTTCGGTGAACCAAGGGTGGAATGTCCCAAGGGTTAATCTCGGGTGACTTCCGAGTCAAACCGCACCAAGGGACAAGAACACGGGCCTAGTGTCCAAGGAGTCTGATCGAAGGATCACGGGAAACGCTAGGAAAGCACCCAAAATACTGGGAACCTCGGGTACACTCCACGGAACCGTGTTGTTCGTATGGGTAAGTGCGGGTTTGAGGGAAATGGGTAAATGTGGGTGAAATACGGTCAATGGGTTGGATTGCCTGATCTTGGACCGATACTTAGATCGTAAGTGAACGTGAGTGACCTAGCCCGGGATAAGAGACGGTATTCGGTTTGTGCAGGAACTCAAGTAGAACGACAAAGATGGATTGTTCCAAACCCAAAGACAGATTGGTTGGCCTATGTCATTCGGTGACTTAGATGGGGGTTACCCACCGCGACCCATAGGACGCGGGNAGCGATGTAGTGGGAAGTAAGGGTATCGAACCACTCTTCCACTGAACTTCTTTTACCTTTAATATTTAATCTGACTAAGATAGAAGTCGACTAGGGTTGGTTCTTAATTGTCACTAGTAGAAATCAAAATAAAGTTAAGGTTTAAAAAAATAATAAAAAGCGTTAGGACTTAAGTGTTTCTGTAGGGGAATGGAGAATGAAGTAGACACTTATTCAGGTTCGGTTTAAACTCAACCCAGACTCATAAATAAACGAAGACTGGCTCCCTCTCGGGCAGTGATCGCGATCTCTAATCCTAAACAAGCGAGGGGTACAGGGATTCTCACAATCTAAGATCTAAACTTGCTAGCATAAATTAAGTATGGGAATCATATGTCAACAGCTTCCTTAGACTTCAACTCTCGCTGGCCTTATTTCACTGTTCATCTAACATATGTTCTAGCAATCTGCGAGCTTCTGGCAATCCATGTTAACCTATAATCGTAAACTAGGTGATCAAGCTAGTCTAAGCATTAAGAACGCCGATTAGATGAAGGAATAATTGTATCTATACATGTTTGTGTCTAATAATCATTCTACAACTCCATAGAAACTCCTAAATCTTAACTAGGGAACTACTCAGTCATGTGCAAGTCTAACATAACAATGAAAGTGCAGGAAAACATATTCGAATTGCAATAAAAGTAAAAAGAGATTGTAAGGGAAGTAATTCTTCGCTAAAACGATGTTGAAACTAAGAATCTCCGACTACAAACTCCAAGGTCATTGCAAAAGCAAAACAAAGCTCTAAGAACAAGTCTTTAGGGTTGCACACTTGTCACAAAACGAGATAGACGAGTATTTATATGAAACCCTAGGTAAAAATGCGTAGGAGACAAGAAAAGGAAAGTCTTTGATCATCCAGTGAGGCCCACGACCGGGGGATGCTATGCCCCACGGTCGCATCGAGTAGAACATGAATCTTTCCTTCTTTATGGTCGTAAGGCCCCGACTGTGGGACATTGGATGCCCCGATCGTGGCTATTGAGCCAAACGCTTTCAGCTCCTTTTCGTGATGGGACCCGACCATGGGTTGTCATGTGACACGGTCGGGTCCTGATGCCCAGAAATATTTTTTGAGCTATTGATGCTCCGACATTGATGTCCTGGTCGTGCCCTTTGGTGCCAACTTCATATTTTCACGAGTTTTTGCTCCGTTTCTCTTTGTTGGTCTTTTCTTGGCTCCATGATGTTAAATGTACCTAAAATGCTCCAAACGCTCCTAAAGACAAAAATAAAACTACGAAAACAAGGCTTGCAAATGTGTCAAAAACACCCCCTATCACCATGGAATCAACCAACAAAGAGCGTTAGGACAACTACCAGCAGCTCCACAATGAGAGCGGGGTGCGAACACCCATGGTCACGCCCCGAGCGTACACCATTTCTCGGTAGACATGCTGATGAGCTATTAGGCACCACCATGAATGCGGTGATGAAGGGGACTAGGCGACGTCGTCAAGGTAAGGTGTGGGGACAACTAGAGGTTGGCTTCTATAACGCTTGGCTCCGTGTCTCGATTAAGCCCACTAGGCTCATGTGTGAAGAGATATTGAGGAGATTGTGCCTCTTTGATCATGCTTCTCGTATGTTGCAGAGGATAGGTGTGGGCACTAAGTTCACGAAGAGATACCATCTATATCCGGAGTTGGTGATACAATTCTATGTTTGCTGTTATTTGGAGAGATCGGCCACTAAGGCTAGTGATGATGCTACTTTGGCATCACTCACTTTTATTTGCAGAGGAGTGAAGTATCGCACCCATATCTCCGACCTATGCGATATTTATGGGTTTGATTGATCCAAGACTGATATGGATTTATCTTTTGATGGCCACAGTGATATTTAGGGGTCGATTGCTACCCGTGATGCTCTAGTTGGCAACCATGTCCAGAGGGTTGTCGGGAAGCTTTTGGCTAGCATCCTTTATGGTAAGGAGGAGTTTAAACATTTAGCTGAGAGTGAGTTGGATTTCATCTCTTCTACCCTTCCAGGGATTGATGATGGATGAACTTTTGGAGATCTTCCTGTTGTTTCAACCAACTTGGGTTTCTAGCTTGATGTAGTCTTCGAGTTGAGGAAAGAGCATGGTGTGATGGTGACCAGCGTGAAGACGGACTGATTGGGAAGCCTTATGACTCCAATATTTGTGTTTTGTGGGATAGATCTCGGTGGCGAGACGAGGGTAGATGAGTCCCCTATGCGTGATACAACTCATTTGATTAGAACTACTATCTTGAAGGGTGGTGGTTCCACTTATTATTACACAGACCGGGATAGCGCACCGCGTTATGTTACAATGCCCATCTGGTCTGATTTGATGATTCCCTCTACCCCTGCTGCTCTCGAGTCTGAGATCCCACCATCTCTGCGTCTTGATGGTCCACCTAGACCGCACCACCTTTGACGCTGCCATAAGTTCTGAATCATTGAGAACATTTTTTTGGTGTAAAGTGTTGATTGGTTCACCCACCACAAGCCGCCGCGGATGTGCTTGCAGTTCGTAGCGGCTTTCGACGGTTGATACCAATCACGCCAACCGCTGTGTATTGCTTTGTATCATTCTGAATTGTTGAAAATCAAAAGTTCATTTATGTTTGTGTTTGCGGTTGGAATTTGTTTTTAAATTAAAATAAAATCAAATATTGATGAAGAATAAAAATCTAATCAAATCATGATAAATACTAATATCTATGTATTTTTATGTAATTTATATTTTTTTTGGAGAATATCTATTCCAACAAATTTAATATATACAATTTTATGTAGTTATTTTTTCATGACCAAAAAATTTATTATATATATTTTTAATGTTTCATTCTATTTAGTTTTTTTTTTAAATTATAATGTTTTATTCTGTTTAGAATTTTTTATTGACAGCTAAAATGATATAGCACGAGAGATATGCGATGATTGTTTTTGAATTTTCTAAATTTGTTCTATTTTTTATTTTATTTTTAAGGTTTTGTTTTATTATTTCTCGAGTGTTGAGGTAAGAACTATATGTTTTTTAAGGTTATTCAAGTTATAAATTTTTTTATATTGATTATATGATTGTATTTCTTTATATTTGTAATATGGTTGAGTGTTTTTAATCATTATATACTGTATCTAATTTGGTGACTTTTTGTTAAACTGTTTTTCACACCCGCTTGTCAATTAGACACAATTATCCCGTAAATGCACCCGCTTTCAATCGCTACACAAGTCGTTCAAACAATGTAATTCTGATTTTAACCGTAATCGCCCGCTTCAGTAAACTCCCGCAACCACAATTGTGCCCGCATCATGTAAATTAGTCAGACCCTAAGTGGAAAAGAGAGAGAATAAAGAAGAGAGAGAGAGATTGTATGTGAGACAGAGAAAGAGAGATGAGAAAGAAAGAGAGATGAGAGAGAAAGAGTGAGGAGAGAGAATTAGAGGAGAAAGAAAAAGAGTGGGTTGGGAGAGATGTCTATAAATCACAAATGCTCTCTCAAATGTTTATTTTACTAATTATCCCTATTCTTTATATATATATTAGTTCACCCGAAATGAGCAGATGCGGCTGCGTTTGCGGTTCGTAGCGGTTCTCAGTGGTTGATAATAATCACACCAACCATTGTGTATCGCTCTATCTCGCTCTAAACTGCTAAAATCCAAAAGCTCATTTCCGCTTGCGTTTGCGATTGCGGGTCTTTGCTGTTGGAAAAAAATAAAATCAAATAAAATATTGATGAAAAATCAAAATCAAATCAAATCACGATAAATACTAATATGTATATATTTCTATGCAATTTATACAATTTTATGTAGTAGTTTTTTCATGACCTAACCAATTTGTTATATATATTTTATAATGTGTCATTCTATTTAGATTGTTTTTAAAATTACTAATTATTATATCCGCGCGTTGCCACGCGGGTTTAAGTTTTTATAAAAATACGAAGAATCGATGTTATATATATATATTTTTTTCACATTTATAATAAGCTATTTTATGTGTATCAAATATATAATTATAACACTGAAATTTTTAACATAAAACAATTAATGTAAAAATTATTAAATTGTAAAATTTATAAAAGATAAAATATTATATTTATGTTTTTTTTGGGTAATCGGCTAGTATATTAATAAAGGAAATCAATGGGAGCTACATGTCGAGTTCACACATAATAGATCAACGAGAAATCAGATGTAATTCTAGAGAGTTACAGTGGTGAGGTATCGTAGCATCTTGTTGTGACCGTGATCGAGTAAACTAGAGAGAAGTAGATTCAGCCTGGTTGGTGAGATGGCAGATGAGGGAGTTGAGGTAGCTGACATTTGCAATAAGTTATTATGTTTGACATTTGCAATAAGTTATTTCTACGTATAACTAAAACATATAGTAATTAAAACTTTACATACATACAATAATAAATAATACAATAATTATTTATAAGTAGTATAATTTATAGTATGTTTGTGCCTAAATAATATTAAAAAAAATAAAATTTACATTAAATTGATTAAGTGTGAGTTGTAATAAAACAACAAATAGTTTATAAAAAAGGTAAAACAGGTAGCTATATATTATAGAAACGATCAATTACAAGATTGTTAGAAAACCAAAATAAAAGAAAATGAGTATGAGATTAAATAAAAAATTGAAAGACAAAATCTAAATATTGAATATATATATATGGGGGATTTTCAAAAATGTCCTCATTCAAGTTTTTTTGCAAAAATGCCCTAATCATGCATTTTTTGCAAAAATGCCCTAACATTATACCCAAAATTATGAGTGGTATACCCTCACACTTTATGAAAAATTTGCAAAAATGTATTCAATTAGGGCATTTTACATAATTGATTTTTAGAAAATTTCTTCATTCAAGCATTTTTTGCAAAAATATCATAACAATAGACCCAAGGGTATAATTGGTAAACCCTACAAAAA
>KE150709.1:33007-47128 GCA_000411095.1 Aethionema arabicum
CAAAATAAAAAAAATAAATAAATAAAGAAGACGAAAATTGATGAATAAAAGAGGGAAAACGAAATTTGCTTACATTCTAAGTTTGAAAAGTGATTTGGCTATGAGTTTAGTGTTGATATATGCTAAAGGGAAGGTTCAAAATTCAGTCCTAGGAGATAGATTGGGAGTGCATTGGCGAGTGGATGCTGATGAAGTGGATTATCAAATGATACATGATTAGGATCGGAAAGAGTAACTGTACACATGAATTGCCTTTTTGCTTTCTTGATTTTGTAGATAGACGACTTCCTACCTTTTGAGAGTAGCCACCAAATTGAGGATGAATTTTAGCTCCAACAACGAAATAAATCCCTCCTTTACATGACCAAATGCATGCCCATCAAATGATCAAAACGCAAAAGATCTGAAACAATCAGTTAATCGGGTGACGATGGGTGATCGATAGGAATGGGCTTAAAGGTGATCAAAACCCGGGGCGAAAACGACTTCCTAATCAAACGGTACTCTATTCTTTGTTTCAGTTTAGGGTCATCTCTAAGGTTGGCTGCTTATCTTTGGAAAGCATGATTATCTTATGAGTCTTCCTTGTCATACCTTAAGCTTAATTGACTCTTAATTTGTTTGAGTACAAGCAAGAGTTTAAGTTTGGAGAAATTGATAAGTGGTGTTTTTACACATTTACAAGCATTTTTTTGTAGTTTATTTATGTTTTAGGAGCATATTGGAGTAATTTAGGTACATTTCACGTTTTGGAGTCAAGAAAGGATCAATGAAGCGAAACAGAGCAAAAAGGGACAAAAACTCGTGGAAATACAAGAACTGAACATCAGAGTACGACCGGGGCCTTATTGGACCCATGGTCGGGGCCCCTACACTAGAATCAGAAGGTATCCGATTGTTAAGATTCCACCGCGTCCTTGGACCACCCATTGTCAGAGCGAGCACGAGAAAGCGACGAGAAGAACCTGAGATGAAGGACCCAATCGGGTGCATGCGTGACCCATGTCGGGGCCATCCACCCAAAAATATGGAAAGAACTCTGTCCACCCCGACTCGACTGTGGTTCACAACATGACCTGGTCGGGGGTCTCACTGGAGATTTGAACAAGTTTCTTTTTCTTGTCTTCTATGCGATTTTACCTAGGGCTTACTATGAATACTCTCTAATTTTGACTTATAATAAGTTAGCAATCCTAGATATTGTTCTTGGTGACTTGTTCTTGTCTTTTGCTCCATTTTCAGTGTTTTGGAGATTGGTTTTAAGGATTCAGAGTTTTAACGAAGTTTTAGCGATTAATTCATTTCCTACTCTCTTTTTTTACTTTTATTGCAATTTACTTATGTTTTGCTGCACTTTCATAGCTATGTTAGACCTAGTTAAGTCTGACTAGTTGCCTAGTTAGGGCGTAGGAGTTTTTATGGAATTGTAAGATGTTATTTAAACACAAATAGGTATAGATTACATTCGTTCCTTCATCTAATCGCTGTTCTTAATGCTTAGACTAGCTTGATCATCTAGTTTATGATAATAGGTTAACCTGGATTGCCAGAAGCTCGCATGTTGCTAGAACATACGTTAGATAAGTAGTGAAATAAGGCCAACGAGAGTTGAAGTCTAAGGAAGCTATTGACATATCATTCCCGTACTTAATGTATGCTTGCAAGTTTAGATCTTGGATTGTGAGAGTCCTCGTACCCCTGGCTTGTTTAGGATTAGAGATCGTGATCATTGCCTGAGAGAGAGTCGGTCTTCTTTTATTTATGAGTATGAACTGAATTTAAATCAAACCTGAATAAATGTCTAATTTGTCCTACATTCCTCTGCGGACGGAAACCCCGAAATCCTAACACTTTTTATATATTATTTTATATCATTATTTACTTTGCTTTCTACTAGTGACAAGTAGGAATCAATCCCAATCAATTTCTTTTCTTAGCTTGATTTAATACTTGAGGTAAAAGAAGTACAACGGAAGAGTGGTTCAATACCCTTACTTCTATTTTCATTTATTTCATTAAAATGTAATTGTGGTTATATTAACTAGCAATAAGTTTGCTTTATGCTCTATGTGGGTCAAAATGCGAAGATCTAACTTTTGACAATGAATTATTTTGCACTTTTGATCTTTGGACGATCTTTAGTCTTTTTCCTAATCATTAATTGATTTAAACTTTTTCTTTTTGCAGTTTTTCAATCTACCACACTCAGGACAATACTTTGAAAATTATATAAATAACCAAATAAATCTTAAACATTCTTTTACCATAATGGTTTTACTGTTTCAACAAAGTTAAAAAAAATTTTAAAATATCAAAAAATGACATCATAATTCATGACTTAAAATGTATTATCTGACAACAGAAAGAAGAATTCAAGATAAAAAAATGAAAAAAAATGTGAACTAAAACCGAGTACTAATGAAGGTTTATTTTATTAAAATCAATGCTAAAACTCTTTTTGTTCAATTTTCACTCTTTTTTCATATTATTGAGATTCTCCATCTTCTCAATCTTCAAACAAATTTTATTAGTTGCAGATTCTTGATCACCACTAATGTTATCATCCTTTGTATATGTATTCTTCTTAAAAGTTGGTGTGACCATATCTTTAGTGTTACTTTTAGATATTTCATTGTTGTTTTCTACCACAAGAATTACGTGAGATATATAAAAGCGATGATATCTCATTTTCTTGAATCAATGTCATACAAACTAAAATGTATACAAATGCAATTGCTTCATAATTTTAATTATATGGTCTTCATAAATGATCTCAGAAGGATTCACATGTTTCTCAGAATCTTCAATTGTGGTGGTTTTCTTAACCATACATTTTGAATACATGACCTTAATCACTTTATAAGTATCATATCCTCCATTTAAGTGTTTCTTTTGTGCTTCACAAACAATTTGGAAAGTTTGTCCAATCAAGTTCTTCAAAGCATCTCGAACATCTTTAATGTCCTCAATCTATAAAGTCACATGAGATTAACTTTTAGTTATCCATATTAGATATACGACTATTATTGTCTTATATCTTATCAATTATACTTTTACAACAATTTGCAAAGCTCATGATGGATGACAACATCAAACAGTTTAGTAGACAAACATATAGTAAGTACAAAATTGAGAGTCATTCACCTTATCGAATTCTCCATTCAAGAGCTCACTCGTAGATTGCTTATCAATATCTATGGCTAATGAATCAAACAACATGATTTTGGGTTGACTTGAGCTATCAAACACCTATAAATGGAGAGAATTTTTATGTTTCAATAGTTTTATAAGTAAGATCATAATTTTTATTACATAACTTTCACGAATAAGAACATTCTTGAATAATACCATCATTCACATCGCGACCACTTTGGTGATGGTGGTGTTGAAAATACGATACTACCACTTTGGTTTGCTTGCATCAAGGACCTTATCGTTAGACCTTTTTTCCACTTTGATAACCTTTTTGTGACTTCTCTTTGGGCATTCTATGTAGTACCAAGACCAATATGTGTTATGCGTAAAAACACTCCATATGATCTTCGTTTTTCCAACCTTTAAAGCAAATTAAAATTGACACCATCATATGTTAATTTGTTGCTTAAAATTCAATATAAACTTATAGCTATGAGCAATATTTATTCATACCTCAATCAATTATATGAGTTCATCATCTTATTTTTTACTCACGATCCACTTTAGGTTTCATCTTGAAGTATGTGCGAGTCAATCCATCTTTAGACGGACTATATCACAAAACAGGTAAGTAGTTTTGGGGAAAACGATTTATTTCTCCGCGAGAACTATAATATACGGTCATCAAATCTCTCCCGAACTATGCCCTAGTTCTCGATTCCTACATAAGTTTAGTTCAAGACTTATATCCCCACTTGTAAAAGTTACAGACTTATATCCCCACATGGAATACTTCGAGACTCGTATATCCATAGACTGAGTTTATGATCAGTTTACCATGGACCAAAATCATTTAACCGGAGAAGTAAACCGTAAACAAGATTAAGACCCGCTTGTACCCCGATTACATCCGAATACAACCGATTTAACCCTAAACTGGGACCACGATAAACCTTTAGACACAAATCCGAAATTGAGAGTGAAATCGGGCATTTTGGCACATCAAACCCTCTCAGCTATGGTATATGGTGCTTTTGCTTTCTGTGTTGGTTTTTGAATGTCTCGGGTCTGGTATGTAAGGTTTTTGTTTTTGAACATCAATGCTATCTCCGTATGTAATGATTGTTTGAACATTTTTTTATATTTTGGTAATGGATGAATGCCTCGGCTATCTATGGATGTTATTATATAGTTTTGAACATTTTATATGGAGTTTCATCTTTACCAATGTAAATGGAACCAAATTTGTTAACAATAAACAACGAACCACCATGTCATTACAAAGCAACAAGACACAACAAACAAGGACACAAGAAACAAAGACACAACAAACACTAACACAAGAAACAAAGACACAATAAACAAGAACCAATACACAAGAAACAAGGGCACAAGAAACAGAGACACAATAATCCATGTTCTTGTTCAAACTAGTTTAGTGCACGCAAAGCCGAGCACCAATCCAATAGCCACTACAACCATCGTCTTTCTCATACCCCATTGCGCTTCAGACATCACACTTTCAAACCTCTCCATTAACTCACTCTCAACCTTCATTCGTACATTTCCAACCACCTTATTCTCAGCCTCCATATAGTCTAACTTAAGTACCTTTAACTCTTGTTCGAGTTTTCCATTTTTCACTTTCAATGCTTCAATCTCTTGTGTCAATCCCTCATACACCCATTTGAATGCATGGTCATCACCCAAACCTATAAACCAAAATTGATTATGAGCTGACTGAAATTTACAAACTGAAATGGATTATGAGCTCACTAAAATCTAGAAACGGAAATGTAACTCAACCAAATTACCTTTTTTGAGACAACATAAACACAGAAAGTACCACCTATAAAGATTGTTGTCGAATTTGGAAATCAAAGCTATTGTACGTTCACCACACCAACATCTCTTAGGCACACCGAATAATCGTCCTCTCGTTGGCAGCGAGCTAGCTGATCCACTCCATCCTACAAACACCTTGCTCGACTCTTCTTCCACCACTCAATTTCCAATTTTCATGATTCCACCACATAATTTTCTAAATTTGGATTTAAGGGTTCTTGGGTAGAAATATTTGAGAATTTGAATTCGTGAGATTTTGAAGATAGGGTTTATGGAATTACGGGGTCGGGTTTAGTAAATGTTGGATTTCAAAATTGGGTTTAATGTAGGTTGTACACGGTTTGGTTCATGGCCTAAACCATGGTAAACCGATCTCAAACCTGGTCTATGGATATATGAGGCTCGAAGTATTCCATGTGGGGATATAAGTCTGTAACTTGTATAGATAAGTCTTGGACTAAATTTCTATGGGAACTAGGCCATAGTTTGGGAGAAATCAGATCATATATGATAGTTTTCGTGGGGAAATATATTGTTTTTTCAATAATTATTGTATAATATATTTCACTATTGTATATGTGTCATTTGAAAAGTTAATAATTCATTTTGGATAGGTTTGTATATTTTACAAAATTAAACCAATATAAATTAATATTACGTGTATTTACTTGTTCAATCAAAATGTGATTTTGAAATAAGTGTTTCTTAATTCAAATTTTAATTGAGAAAAAAATCAGATTCTAATAAACACTAATGCTTTTAAAGTTTTTTACGCTAAAGTAGACATACAATTTTATTTTTCATTTCATAGAAAAGCATATATCATAAATAGATGTATAATAACTTTGGCTATATTAAATAAATTCCGTAAACAAAATTAAATTGAGAATTAGTTATATGCACTTTGGATTAGATATTTTAGATATATACACATTTGAAGCTTGTTTGTTTTCCTATTTACACTAGTATATAACATCGTATAATATCTTATAACAAACCATATATTTGTAAAAAGAATATCTCATAAACCTTACCATAAACAGTTATATAAAATCTTATAATAAATTATATATTGGTAAACAAAAAGTATAATATCTTATAATCTTATCATAATAAGTTATATGACATCTTATAACACGATATATTGGTAAACAGAAAATATGAAACTCATAAACTTTGTCATAATAAGTTATATGTTATCTTATAACATCTAATAAGAAGATTGAATATATAAAGCAAAAATGAGGTATGTGAAAGTATAATTCACACAAATTAATACTCCGGGAGAATTAGTTAAATGCACTTTGGAAGAAGTGTTTTAGGTATATACACATTTGTTGCTTATTTTTTTGTTTTATACACTCGCTTATAACATCTTATAACATCTTATAACATCGTATAACAACTTATATTAGTAAATATAAAGTATAATATCTCATAAATTGTGTTATAAGAAATTATATGATACCTTATAACATCTTATAACACCTTTGGGTGTATAAAACAAAAATAGGGTGTGTGAAAGTATAATTCACACAAATTCTCTTTGTTTTTGACATTCATCCCAATTATTATAGTTTATGTTTTTGGAAGATTTATGCAAAATGCCCTAATTCAAAAGACAAATTTGCAAAATTTGGGTCTATTGATAGGCCATTTTTGCAAAAAAATGTTTGAATGAGAGCATTTTTTAAAATCCTCCTATTTTTAACACATCCTTGTCAAATTTGTTTTTTTTCTTCTCTTTTTAAACTTAAAAAACTAAAAATTTTGAAAATGATTTAAAAACATTTGATTTAAAAGAGTATATCATCTGATAAACATATGGTCATAAACCTCCAACAAAATTTCTTCATAAAATTAGAGAATAACATATTATAAAACTCTTTATAGCACCTTATAAAACTTTATATGTCATCTTATATATTTATAACACCTTATATAACTAGCATCTTATATATTTATAACAACTTATATAATTATATATATTATAATTATATAAGACATCCTATATAACCTTATAACACTCTATATATTGATATGTAAGAATATTTGTCATATGATATCAGTTATAAGTCGTTATATGGCATTTTCTGTAATCTTATAACTATAGTAATCAACAACACAAAAAAACAGTTGAAAAGAAAAAAATTTAATAGGTGGAAAGAGAGAAAAATAGAGAAAGAGAGAGGAGAGAGAGGTTGAACGTGAGAGAGAAAGAGAGAGGAAAGAGAAATATATAGGAGAGAGAAAAAGGGTATTTTAGTCTTCCAAAAAATCAAATGTCTATAAAACAAAAAATTCACTTTTTGGATCTAAAAATCAAAAGTAATTTCAACTTTGTCTATCCACTACAATTACTTTAAATTCATTTAGAGGATCTCCCTAATATAGCACTTTAAGCAAAAAAAAATGGCATTCTGAGTTACCTTTTAAGTAAATAACCTACAATACCCTTTGATATAATCAAATTAATAATTAGTCTAAACACAATGATTATAACAGATACTTTCGGTTGAACTGAAAGAAATTGGGAGCAACAATGGTCCGTACAAGTGGCGACTCTAATGACGATTAGGGTTTGTTAAAGATCCACCGACAAAAGGCTTCAGAAAAAAATGTTTCCTTAAAACAAACCACCTTACTAGATCCAAACAAGATCTCTCTTCTTTGCTTGTAATCTTTTAGGTTGAAGTGGTCCCCGAAACCTGCTAAAGAATCAAGAAACAGTTCAAACCATTTACTCTTACCACCAACCAAATCATAACTAGCAGCATTTACTACTTCACTACTATCCTGAAGAGTCAATCCAACCAAAAACTATAAAGATGGAGGAAACAACAAGAGGGGAAAAGGGACAGTACACAAAAAAGGAGAATCGAGATCTGAGAGATTACCTGAGTAAATCTTACTAACGCGCGACGCATCCAACCATCCTAGTTCCTCATTTCGATAGTAGGAAACTCATTGCTGAAAATGAAAACAACCTCATTATTAAACTCCTAAACCCTACAGTACAACACGTAACTGGAGCCATCGAGGGCTTCCCAGTTATCTTCTTCCACATCATCCACATAATCCAAGGTATTAGCTTCAGTCGCCGCTTGATTTCTGCAATTTCCGACCTACCTAGGAGAGCTCTCACGAAATTATCAAACAGGGACGTCCCAAATTCTACTTGGGTTACTGCATTAGTACCCGATTGAGCCCCAATTAATCTAGCATATTGGCACTTGAACAACAAGTGATTGACCGATTCCTTTTCTGATCCGCAGAGATGACGTGAGCTATCAGGAGTTAGTCTTCTTTTCTTCATATTTTCAGCCAATGCAAGACAGATATTGATGGCTCACCACAAGAAATTTTTATTTTGGGGTTTGTTTCTGATTCCCAGATTGCTCTATAAAGAGGTTGGAGGCTGGGTTCACTTATTTGCTGCCGATTTCCTGTCTTGTGCTTTTCTTGTGTCCAGTATCTGGATTTAACAAAGTATGCTCCATCTGAGGTATTCATCCAAGTGTATCCATCAGCCGATGTTGGTTTCCCTGGTATAATTTGTTTAATCCATTTCACATCTGCATCATCTACCACTTCCTGGATCATGTCTTCCTTCCAGCATCTCCTAGGGTGTAAAATCATTTTGCATACTTTATGACATTGATCTTGATCTTGAATGTTTGCTTTCGGTAGGGGAGGTTTAGGAGGGGCTGTCGGCAGCCAAGGATCACTCGAAAAGAGAGTTTCGTCTCTGTTCCCGATCACTCGCCTAACCCCTAACCGCATTAGAAGTATTGCTGCTGATAGACTACGCCATGCAGACGATGGTCGGTTGACAGGTACACTCTCAAGGATGGAACACTTCCTAAAGTAGCGACTTTTAAAAACTTTAGCTACTAATGATGTTGGGCGTGTTAGTATCCTCCAGATTTGTTTCCCCAGAAGAGTTATATTGAACTTCTCCGAATCTCTAAACCCCATTCCCCCTTCATTTTTATGTTCACACAATCTCCCCCATCTCCTCCAATGTACTCCTTTCCCATCCTTGTGTGCTTTCCACCAAAAGTCGTCTATGGGTGTTGTTAGTCTCTTGCATATTGTTTTTGGGATCTTGATTACCATCATAGTATAGATTGGTAGTGCTAGGGCAATAGCTTTGATTAAAACTTCCTTTCCACCTTGAGATATGAATCGATTTTGGCATCCCTTTATTGCTTTGGTTAATTTCGAATGCAGGTAGTGTAAGGTTTGTGATTTAGATCGTCCAAACGATTCTGGCATCCCTAAATATATCCCTCCCCCTCTAATTTGGTGTATTCCTAAGCATTGTTTGATTTCTTCTTTTGTGCTGGTGGGTACTTTCGATCCAACAATAATGCTGGATTTCCTGAAATTGACTAGCTGCCCTGATTGTTTGCTGTAGGTGTTGATGATATCATGTATCACCTCCACTTCCTCCCGATTGACTCTACAAAAGAACAGGCTAACGTCGGCGAACAGGAGGCGGGAAACACTTGGGGCGGAATGTGCAACTTTGAGCCCTGTAAGTTGTTTTTCAGATTCAGCTTTATTGATTAGTTTAACTAGGTATTCAGTCCCTAGAATGAAAAGATATGGAGAGATCGGGTCTCCTTGTCTCACCCCACGAGTAGGAGTGATATGGTCGTAGGGAGATCCATTGATGAGGACCGAATAGGTTACTATCGACACACATTCCATGATGAGATTAATCCATCTTGTTTGAGAATCCCCTAGCTTGCATAGACTCCCGAATAAATGCCCATTCTAAGCGATCATATGCTTTGGATATATCCGTTTTAATTGCTACATAGTCTTTTTCAGCTTGCTTCCTTTTTTTAAAGCTATGAATCAGTTCTTGTGCGACCAAGATGTTATCTGTTATAACTCTCCCTTCAAGGAAGGCGGCTTGTGTCTCTGAAATGAGGAGGTGCAGGACCCCTTTTAACCAAGAAGCAAGTATCTTGGATATAATCTTATAGCTAATGTTGCATAGACTTAGAGGACGAAATTCTTCCATTTTTGATGCGTTGTCACTTTTAGGGATTAGGCAGATATGAGTATGATTTATGTTCTCCTCTAGTTTGCCACTTACGAAAATATTCTGAACCATCACTCTTACGTCATTTTCCACCATCTCCCACAATCATTGATAGCAGCTGCTGTTTAGTCCGTCTGGACCTGGGCTTTTGGTGGGATTAATCCCAAAAATCGCTGCCTTTATCTCCTCTGAGGACGGGATACTGGTAAGGAAGTCATTCTGGTCCGGGGTTATCACTTTGTCTTGTGGTTCGAACTCTATAATGTCACAGAATTGAGTTGATTTTTGGAAGAGAGTTGTGAAGTATTGTTCGGCAATTCTGCCTAAGTGTTCTTCCTCATATTGAGTGTCTCCGTTCGTATCTTGTAGACTAGTAATTGTGTTTCGTAAACGTCGTTGTCTGGTCATGGCATGAAAAAACTTGGTGTTCCTATCGCCTTCGTTTAGCCAACTAATACGGCTCTTTTGTTTCCAGTATGACTCTTCCTTTAGGTAAGCCTGATGCAGTTTATGTCTCAACTCTTTCAGCTCTTGAGTATTACATGTTGCTGCATGCGCTTTGAGGTCAATCTGTTTTTTTATGTTGGTGATCTCTTCTTCAGAATTTAGTTTGTTCCGCCTCTTCCACTTTGTCATTTCCTTTCGGCATGAAATGATCATGGTTCCTAAAGTTGGTCTCTCTTCGTTGTTTTGTAGGTTCCATCCCCAGCGAACGATAGACGAGAATCCTTCAGTGTGTAACCATTGTTTGTCGAATCTAAAAGGAGGGAAGCGCCTGCGTTGATCCTCTAGTGCCTCGACTAATAATGGGTTGTGATCAGATCCTACCCGTTGAAGATAAGTGACCACCGATCTTGGATAACAGCTGAACCAGCAGCTATTGATCAAAGCTCTACCTAGCTTGTAGTGGATGGTTCCACTAGTGCGAATTCCGAACCAAGATAAGTCGTTTCCGTAATGTTTCATATCCTTTACGAAATCCATTGTTAGCTGCATCCTATCCCGAGGTGTTTTTCTATTTGGATTTTGTTCTAACAAAACCCCTTCCACAATTAGCACCATCCCTAATGCAACTTTTTCGGCCGATGACATTGTCTTGTTTCTCTTTTGCAACTCATCAACCAAATCGGATATTCTCATGTGATCTTTATCCCCTATCATCCAACTATACGGTTTCCTCTTACTTTTCGACCGCGAAACAGATTCAACCACAGTCTCCATTATAGGCTCACATGATAGTCCAGTCACTATAAAGAACTCCCTTAGTGAGAAACATAGTGGTTGGTGCGAAAACGCAAACCACAAGTTGTCACTACTAACTAATATTCGTCGTTGTATCAGGAAGTGGAAGATCTTTGCGGAGAACTGTATCTTTGGGTTTAGTCCTAATTTCACAATTGGACCCAAGAATGAGTTGCTAATCTTTCCAAATTCCTCCTTGTTCAAATAACTCTTCACTACCCCAACTAATCCCAATTTTGAGTACATCCCGACTTGCGATGCCTCGTCTGGTTCTGTCCTAGGTTTAAACATTCGTTTTGGTAGGTTAAAACTTTCTGGGAAGTCGTTGTCATCCAACTGCATCAAACGTATTAGTATACATTAGCAAATATCGCTGTTATAAACCACCTTATAACAATTCATCATCAAATAACAAAATGTAAACGGTCTACTATGAACTACACCTCCTCCCTAGTCACATTGTATCATCGATTATAAGTCAGAATATGCACTATAACAGTTATATGTAGTTATATATAAGTTTATAACTCCTTATAACTCTCTATCTCACTTCGTTCGTTGTCATAAACTGTTATATAATAGAATTAAACTTTACTTCAACTCGTTCTACACAAAACAACATCAAATAGCACAATGCAAATGATCCATTATCATCTACACATGCTGTTATAAGCTTTATTATAATAGCTTTATTAAAACAGAAGATGATGAAAAAAGCGATTGAAACGGCTACATTAGCAAATATAGTTGTTATAAACCACCTTATAACAATTCATTGTCAAATAGCACAATGTAAAAGGTCTATTATGAACTACACATCTTCCCTATTCACATTGTGTCATCGATTGTAAGTCGGAATATGCACTAGAACATAAAACTACCACATCATCAATTATCAGAAGTTATAAATACCATTATAACATTATCTAATTAATAAGCTCAGTTTTTTCTAATCTTAGAACAATCAAAAACATAATCGAACCGAAAACATGCAACTCTTACATTTGGAAACGCATGTGGTCCGGTTGAAGTCATCCTTATTGTGTCTGAATTCGCCAATCTGTTAAGCAAACAATAGAATTTCACCGTCAACACTAAAACGCCGAGCATTACAAAAAGAAAATGCTAAAACCCCCCATCCATAAAAACCCTAAATCTGAATCAACGAAAGGCTCAACTCACCAACCAAACCTTAACAGATCGACGGCGACTTAGAATACAAAAAACTCAAGTCCAGAAATCGGAGTAAATAGAAATCGAGATCGGAGAATAGAGAAAACCCAAGTCGAAGAAACCCTAAAATCACGAATAAAGAAATCGGAACTTACATTCGATTGCAGAAGTCGTCGTACTTGAAGCGGCGCTTTACTAGGCTAGATATCGGACTGTTAACGGCTCTAGTAGACACTTGACGGTCAACAGAGATTCTCCATGCCTTTCACCTCTCAATTGCACTTTCACCTTCAAATTTGGTTGACTCGCGTAACTTCTCTCTTCTTTCAAAGATTTACAGTTTTAGGGTAAATAAATTACAGAGTCATTATCGTCATTGTATATTAAGTGGTGTTTATAAAACTAAAAAATGATTTCAAATGTCTATAATACTCAAAAGGCATATGAAATGTTTATTTTGCTAAATTTTCCAAAAAAAAACCTCTAACTTGTTTTTAAACTCTATACTTTCATAATAGTTTTATTTAAATCCTCAACTTTACTAACTATTTCTTTTAAAAAAAATACAAAAAAAAAATAATTTTGGTTAATTTAATATTAATTTTAATGGTATATTTGGTGTTATTTTAGTGTGAATTTAATGTAATTATGTTATGAATTTTCGTGTCAATCATATATAATTATAAGTAGTCTTGAATATGTAACATAGCACAGAAATTAATGCTTAAATAAACCCTAAATCCAAAATCCCACCTGAACCCAAAGTCTCTAGCCAAATTCGCCCCTAAACCACCCAAAAAATCATACATTTACAAAAAAAAACTTAACTATAAAATTACCCCATTTTTGTTAATGTTCCACACGATTCGAAATTAAACTGATTGAGAGTACAAAAATGAACTCTTGAAGAAGAGAATATGAAAGGGTGAAAAAGTGGTTAGAGAGAGAGGAAGAAGAAGAATAAAATAAGATTAGTTTAGAGTTTTTTTTCTCTCCTACTTTACTGGGTAGTGCTTTTCATTTATCCAAGATAAAACTGTTAGTAAACATTAGAGTTTAAAAATAGACTTTGAAAGTTTGGGGTTTTTTTTTCAAAATAGGTCACGTTCATCTATTTTTCTACATTAATCTCTTTATTTTACTCTTGACTAAAAAAATTATAAATAAATATTTTATAACTTCTTAAATATTATTTAGTTTTAATAAGATCTTTTAAAATTAAAAATAAATATTTCCAATATGCTAAAAATATTCAAAAAGTTCAATAAATCTCTAAATCCATCATAATTTTTCAAATCTCCTATATAAATGAGAAGAAAAATTATTATGTTTTATTCTTAGGAGAAGAAAAAAAACAAACGAATGGTTTTCATATTTAATCTAACTATAATAAAACACAAGTCTTCTCTCCTACATGTCAAGTTCACCTTAATTTTCTCACATTTTTTTTCAAAATTTTATATTAATTTCTAATTTATTTAATATTAAATGTAATATTTTTTATTGAGGATTTACCAAAAATAACATCTCAAAGTGTTATATTTTCACTTTTAGCATATCTCATTTCCTTCCTTTCCCTTCCAAATGAATGGACCATAATACCGTTGTTCTAATCAAACTAATGATAAGCCTAAACACAATGATTAATAAAAAAATATAATTATTTTATT
>KE150710.1:0-21376 GCA_000411095.1 Aethionema arabicum
TGTATGGACTGAAACAAAGCGGACGTATGTGGTATAACCGGTTAAGCGAATATCTCATAAGAGAAGGCTATAAAAACAATCCGATCAGTTCATGTATTTTCATCAAGAAATACTAAAAAAAAAGGGTTTGTGATCATAGCAGTATACGTTGATGATTTAAACATCCTCGGAACATCTGGTGAAATCGCCCAAACAGTAGAATGCTTAAAAGCAGAATTCAAAATGAAAAACTTAGGCAAAGCTAAATTTTGTTTAGGGCTACAACTTGAGTACATCAAAGATGGAATCTTTGTGCATCAATCGGCATACATTGAAAAAGTACTCAAGAGATTCAATATGGACAAGACCCACCCATTGACCAGCCAATGGTTGTGAGGAGCCTTGGATTGGATAGTGATCCATTTGTTCCAAAGAAGGACGATGAAGAAGTTCTCGGTCCTGAAATGCCATACCTCAGTGCCACTAGACCAGACATCTGTTTTGTCGTGAGTTTCCTATCTCGTTTTAGCTCATCTTCAACTAAAAGGCACTGGAACGGTATCAAACACATCCTAAGATACCTACAAGGAACTAAAGACTTAGGATTGTTTACACTAACCACAAGAAGGATGGACTAGTTGGTTTTGCTAATGCAGGATATTTATCAGATCCGCACTATGCCTGGTCTCAGACTGGTTATGTTTTCATGCATGGAGGAACAACTATCTCTTGGAGATCTATGAAGCAGACAATCGCTGCCACCTCATCTAACTATGCGGAAATCTTGGTCATTCATGAAGCTAGTAGAGAGTGTGTTTAGTTGCGGTCCATGACTCAGCACATCCGATCAGATTGTGGTATGGACGAAGATAAGAAGCCAACGGTGATGTTTGACAACGCGGCTTACATTTCTCAGCTCAAGGACGGTTATATTAAAGGCGATCGGATGAAGCACATTCTCTTCAAGTTCTTCTTCACTCATGAATTATAGAAGGATGGTCAGGTCAAGGTTCAGGAGGTCCGATCATGTTTGAATTCAACCGA
Organism: Aethionema arabicum; assembly: GCA_000411095.1. Lineage (NCBI taxonomy): Eukaryota > Viridiplantae > Streptophyta > Magnoliopsida > Brassicales > Brassicaceae > Aethionema > Aethionema arabicum. Next base: position 1,024 of record KE150710.1, read on the forward strand.
CCTATTCACCAAGTCATTGCCGACTTCAACGCACAGAAACTCATTTATCATATTGGGATGCGTAGACTGAAGGATCTATAGTGATGCTCAAATGAGGGGGAGTAATGCATGTTGTACTCTTTTTCCTTCACCATGGTTTTTCCCACTGGGTTTTCTTGGTAAGGTTTTAATGAGGCAACATTCCCCAATGCATTATAGAGATCCCGGTAGAGTATCAGGCACGGTTATTTCGTCCAAGGGGGAGTGTTATAAAACATGTGTATGGACTCATTAACCGGGCCATTAGGTCTATTAGGGTTTACTATTTTCCCTTGTAGCCCGAGACTCATGTTTATATATTCCAGCATATGTCTAATAAAGAATCAAGTTCAGAACATTTCTCTATTATTATTCAAATTTCGTTTTTTTATTTTTTTTTATTTTGGGAAAAACGAAAAGACCTTATACATATTAGTGATTGACTAACTTCTAAATAGGCAAGGTTTCATTAAATCCTATCCTTCATTTACTTTCAAACACTCCCCCAAACTTAGATTCGTCTAACCTTTCGAGATAATAATGAGTATTCAACTCCATTCGCTCCTTAGTCAATGTGACTAATTCTAACGGAAGAAGTTAACTGTCGCCAAGGTGCTATCAAAAACATGAAATTGGTTAGAGATTGTGGGACTTACGGGTTTTTAGACCAGGTAGATTTCACGTAAAAAGAGTGGTAAAAAGGTGAAAGTATATCCATGCATGCGTCAAGGCTAAAAAATCCATAGTCAAGTTCAGGTTCCTAAAGGCAATATCAAATCACAAGACAATCCAGCAAGCAGTGAACCAAGAAATACAAAAGTATAGCGAATTTTACATGCTAAGATCAGTTTATCAGTTTCTAAGGTTTAGTAAAGCACGGATCTCCAGTGTCTGTCTAAGTCTATGTACTAGCAATCATGTGATGCATGCAATCATCGTTTCCTAATCATCACATAAATAGGTGCAATAACAAATACAACCATGTCTCAAAATAGAAAAATAAAAATGAAAGAAAATAAGAAAAACAAAAAATAAGACTAAAAAAAAATAAAAAGAGTTAGTATAGGACGAATGTGCTTCCCCCCAAACTTAAATTACATCGTCCCGATGTAAAATCGTTTTGATGCTTCTCTAAGCTCGGAAAATCACACGACATAAGAAAAAAAATAAAAGAAAATAAAAAGGAAGTAAAAGAAAAAGAAAAAGATAAAGAAAAAGAAAAAGAAAAAATACTACTAAAGGGCAATATCATCGGTTGGGTCGAGGTCTTCTCCTTCTCCCTCGTCATACCCAATCCAGCGAAGAGTTTGAGCCAATGTTGCTTCCATGTTCTGGATTCTACAACTATCGTCGAGGCTTCTCTTGTAAGTCTATTGGGATGAGTGTTGAGCACGCATAAGAGTCTCTTGGAATCGCTCCTGAAAGTCTGGAGCATACGCAGATGTGAATTGTGAGGAGAACTCATTGGGGTTTAGAGGAGGTACCTGAGTGTGTGTCGAGGCTGCTGGAGATGAGAGTGCTGGTGTCGCTGATGAGGCAGTGGAGGCAGTAGTGTTGAGGCGACGACAAAGACGATGTGGTCTAGCTTCTTGAAGTAGGAGGAGGTCTTGTGGAACATCGAACTTGAGTGCATAGGTAGTGGTAAGATTAACCAAATCCGATTGAGTGGGGAGGTGCACATAGCGAAATAGGCCCACTCGATCCCTATAACAATAAGTGTGCGACCCACCTTTTAGGAATCCCACTCGTTTAAGGTGAGCGGCGCCCATAAGGGGAACGTCATAGATCCTCGTCTCCTTGCTCAAGTCGATGCCACAATACTCAAATATTGGGGGTCAAAAAACTCCCCAATCTATCCACTTTCCCCTTTCCTTCCTTCAAACCCCATTGCTTCCTGTGGACATGGGAGAGAGCAAACAAATACCCAAGGTTCACTCTGTCCTCAAGGGCTATATCATCCGTCCATCCTGTGATGGCAGAAGGCAATGCCCTCTTCATCAATCCCAACTCTCTTAAGAGTTGTGGTCAGAGTTCCTAGTCAGAGTTCGAGCATCTGCAAATCCTAGTAGAAACGGAGCTAGTAATGTGCCCACAAGACGTAGTGCTAGGTTCCTTATCTCTGAGATCTTATAAAATATGGGATCTGGGGCTCCAGGTACTCCGATTGTATCACAAAATTGAGAGTCTTCATTGAACACAACTCCTACCCATTCATTTTTGTTGTTGAACCCCTAGATGTCGCAGGAACAGAGAGGCGGTATGATATTCCTCGGAAAAGGAATCCAAGCATCACAAGGTTGACGTTGTAATAGTCGTCGAGAGATGAGTATCTGTTGTAGGCGTGGAATTGGGTCACTGCTTCTGGGTAGAGCGTGTATCGCTTCATAAAAAGGGCACCTATGCCTAATCAGTCCATCATTCTGGTGACTGCATCAACGAGACCAAGTGAGGTAAGTATTTCAACACATAAAAATCTAGTGGGTTTCAGCGAAACATTAAGTCAGGCATTGTAGAAGCAATCCTCTTGCTTTCCCCAGGGAACATCCTTAGGGCGCACTGTCCCTATACCTCAGATGTCATTTATTATGGAGTTTGGTGGAAGGGCATCGATGTGATGACCGATGAAGGATTGTTGATCTGCTCTAGGCCATGGTGGTGAGATTTAACTCCTTTGTTTGGTGTTGTTGCTCGTTTTGGGTTACCCTTTCGTTTTGTTGTTTGGCTCCTCGTCTTTGGCATCTACACAAGGGATAGTGAAAAGGTTTAGATTGAGCTAAAAGTCAGCAGGCAATTAAGATCATATCAAAGTTAATCAATGAAAAAATTAGAATTTATTCTAGCGTATGCAATAATCGAACTTGATTAAACTAAGATCAAATGAAAGCCAATTCAAATTCAAGCTCTTCCCCATTCAAAAAGTACTCAACCTTCTCACAAAAATCATTCCAACTAAGTGCGAAATAACCTAACAATAATTTTAAACCATTCCGATCAATCATCTAGCGAGCATGTGAACTTTTGAACAAGCGAAAACTAGCAAAGTCAACTTTTAAACATTCAAGTTTAAAAAAAATCGGTTTATCGAAGTCCATTGATTTTAAAATTCAAAATCAATTTGTTTTCAATCTAATTAGACATTCTAAGGCTTGGTTCCATCCTAGAACTAATCTAGATATGTTCTTAACCTGTATTACAACTCATAATCAAAAACCCCCAAATTTGAATTTACGGTTCGAATTGGAATATCGGAATTTCGAACTTATACCTTACTTTTGTTAAAAATTGTTCGGTTAGATAGAAAGCTCGTGAAAAATCGTGTGGTATGCAATCAAGAATCAACATAATCAGAACAAAACTCAAAGAGAAAAGCTTGATTGAAGTTCCATGGAGATTTTCGCAATTGGAGAAGAAGAATTTTAAAAATTTGAAGTTTAAGTGAAAGAGGCTGAAGAAAGGGATTTAAATTCGCGAGTTGCTTACCACCCGACCGTGGGCATAACTGGGTAATTTGGTGCCACTGTCGGGGCGTGTTGCTCTTCCCGTGTTCTTCGTGATTTCAAATCGACCCGACCGTGTGCATGCGTATGCCACGGTCGTGGGGTCCTATCTAGTGACTTCCTCAGTTTCACGTAGGATTCCCACGACCATGCACAATTACTTGACGCAATCGTGGGGTGTTATCCAGTGAGTTTCTGATTTCTCCCGTGAAGCAGTACGACCATGCGTTGGTATTTAACGCGGTCGTGGGACCTTGTCCGATGAGTTTCCAGTTTTCCTCGTTGAAGCAGCACGACCATGCACATTCCTTTGACGCGGTCGTGGGACTTTGTCGAGAGACATACGTAAATTTTTCTCTTTGGGCACGACCGTGGGCACGTGGGTGATGCGGTCGTGGCCCTTCGCGCAAGTGATTCCTTCATTTTTCCAGCCTTTGACCGTTCCTGATATCAACCAAAAACAAAAAGCTAAGTTAGATCCTAGTTATATATGTACAAAGAGAAGATGCTAGCTAGTTGGGTGTCTCCCACTAAGCGCTTGTTTAACGTCAATTAGCTCGACGATATGACTTCAAGCGGGTTGCCTGGTGTGTCGGTCTATGAAGTAGTGCTTCAACCTGTGGCCATTCACAATGAACTCTTCTCCACGTTTGTTAAGAAGTACCACTGCTCCATGAGACCTAACTTCTTTGACCGTAAAAGGTCCTGACCATCTTGTCCTAAGCTTTCCTGGAAAGAGTTTCAAACGTGAGTTATATAGCAAAACTTGATCATTTTCGACAAAAGTCTTATCAAGGATACACTTTTCGTGGAATTGTTTGGTTCTCTCCTTGTAAAGCTTGGAGTTTTCGTATGCCCACTACCTTGTTTCATCCAACTGATTGAGTTGCATCAATTTTCTTTCATTGGCAGATTTTATGTCATAGTTGAGAAGCTTTAATGCCCACACTCCTTTATGCTCTAGTTCCACATGAAGGTGGCATGCCTTGCCATATACCAGGTGGTAAGGTGTAGTCCCTAAGGGTGTCTTGTAAGCTGTCCTATATGCCCACAACGCATCATCTAGCTTATACGACCAATCCTTCCTAGTTGTATTGACCGTTTTCTGCCGAATGCTATTGATCTCTCCATTCGAAATCTCCACTTGGCCACTAGTTTGAGGATGGTAAGCTATGCTAATTCCGTGCTTGACTCCATGCCTATGTAGCAATCTTTCGAGTAGCTTATTGACAAAGTGCGATCCTCCATCGTTGATTACAACTCTGGGTACTCCAAACCTGAGAAATATGATAAAGTAAACAATTTAGTCACCGTCTTAGTAAGGCAAAGGGGCTAGCTATTGCTTCTACCCATTTAGAAACATAATCAACGACAACGAGTATATATTGGTTCCCGTTTGAAGTAGGAAACGGTCCCATGAAATCTATTCCCCAAACATAAAAAAATTTCGACTTCTAGAATGAAATTCTGTGGCATCTCGTTCCTAGCGCTGATATTCCCTTGGCGCTGGCATGATTCTCACTTCTTTATCAACTTATTGGTGTCCTTGAACATGGTAGGCCACCAATATCCACCTTGGAGGGCCTTAGATACGGTCTTGTAAGTTGTAAAGTGCCCTGCGTATAAAGAAGAGTGGTAGTGTCGTAAGATATCTTCCACTTCTTACTCCGCTATGCACCTGCGAAAAACTTGGTCAGCGCACTGCTTATAAAGATAGGGGTCATCCCAATAATATCGGTGCAAAGAGTTCAAAAATCTCTTTTTGTCGTGGCGGGTGAAGTTTGATGGAGGTTCCTTGGTGGCTAGATAGTTGGCTATATCGGCAAACCAGGGCCTCTTTCTGCGTTGTGGAGCGTGAACTTCTCCTTGCACCTCGCAGCTGATAGCGAAAATCTGCTCTTCCGGCAAGCTATCGTCAATTGGTATCTCCTCATCGATCCTCATCCTGGAAAGGTGGTCAGCTACACCATTTTCGATCCCCTTCTTGTGTCTAATCTCTAAGTCAAATTCCTGCAATAAAAGTATACATCGAAGTAGCCTAGGCTTGGCATCCTTCTTGTTCAGTAGATATCTCAATGCAACATGGTCAGTATAAACAATGACTTTAGAACCGACAAGGTACGAACGAAATTTCTCAAAAGCATAGACTACGACTAGTAATTCTTTCTTAATGGTGTGGTACTTACATTAGGCACCATCCAGCGTCTGACTGACATAGTATATGACATGCACCTTCTTATCAACTTGCTGTCCAACGACAGCTTCCACATCGTAATCACTAGCATCTGTCATTACCTCAAAAGGTAGATTCCAATCAAGTGGTTGAAGCATCAGTGCCGAGATCAACGCTTCCTTGATAGTGCGGAAAGCTTCATGGCATTCTTCATCAAAATTGAATTTCACCTCTTTGCAGAGTAGCCTAGTAATGGGTTTAGCTATCTTCGAAAAGTCCTTGATGAAACGCCGGTAGAAACCTGCATGACCAAGGAAACTACGCATACCTCTCACTGAATCTGGTGGCTGCAAGCCCATCATGACGTCTATCTTGGCTCTATCGGCTTCGATTCCACTCTCGGATATCCGATGTCCTAAAACAATTCCATCTCTCACCATGAAATGATATTTTTCCCAGTTCAGCACCAAGTGTCTCTCTTCGCATCGCTGCAATACCCTGCACATGTTAGTCAAGCATGAAGTAAGAGATGTGGACAAAAAAATCGTCCATAAAACCTCGACAATGTTCTTTATCATATCTGAGAAAATGGACATCATGCAACGTTAGAAGGTGGTTGGGGCATTACACAAACCGAAGGCATTCTGCGATAAGCATAAGTGCCATAGGGACAAGTGAATGTCGTCTTCTCCTGATCGTCCGGATGAATAGGGATCTAAAAGAAATCTGAATAATCGTTTAGAAACCAGTAGTAATCATGGTTCGACAAGCGTTCCAACATTTGATCAATGAATGGAAATGGGAAATGATCTTTCCGGGTAGCGGAGTTCAACTTCCTATAATCTACACAGATCCAGTGTCCTGTAATAGTCCTAGTGGGGATCAAGACATTATTATCATTTCAAACTACAGTGACTCCTCCCTTCTTTGGAACTACATACACCGGACTAACCCATCTACTATTGGCTATAAAATAAATGAGTCCTGCTTCTAGGAGTTTGAGAATCTCTTTTTTTTACTACATCCTTAAGCTTAGGGTTCAGTCTCCTCTGGTGCTCTATAAAGGTCATCGATTCATGCTCTAGACGTATCCTATGCATGCATAAATCTTGGGAAATTCTAGGAATGTCATCTAAAGAATTACCTAACGCCCTACGATACTTCCTAAGCTCAACAAGTAAGAGTCCAGTTTCTACATTAGACAAATTGGCATTAATTATTACAGAATAAGTAAGGTCATCTCCAAGATATTCATACCTAAGCCCAGCCGGTAATGGCTTGAGCTCCACCTTTGGCGCCTAGAAGGGGTTCCATGGTGATAGTTCAGATCGATCTTTATCCTGCAATTTCCGGTATCGTACTTCACCTAAGTCAGCCTTGGGTGCATTCTCTACCACTTGCTTTGTCGAGTCTAGCATCCATACTCGTCTTTCGACCTTGTGAGAACCAACTATAGGGGGTCATCGAGAATGAATTCATCAACTACGTTCCCTGATGGTTCAAGTGGTTCGTCTATAGCAAAGGTTTCCCATCCATCATTGACTTCTTCATCAAATTTTCCATGCAAAACTGCATAACCATATCACCCAAGTTAATATCAATGACACCATTCTTAACATCTACAATGGCACATGCGGTACATAAGAAGAGTCTCCCTAAGATGAGTGAGTCCTTGGTAGGTTAAGGGTCGATCCACAGGGACTCAGTTACTAAACAACAAGCGTTTAAGATTTTGATAAAACTAAGATAGAAAATTCGGGTTTGGGTATCGAAACTGAGAAATCTAAATAAACGAATAAAACTTATACTAAAAACGCTAGATTTAGGAATGATCTATTCACGAAATCCTGGCAAGACACTTATTTAGATTCTATGGATAAAAAACCTTGATTCTATCATAATTATTGAACCAGTCCACTCTCGTTCAACAACCGCGGTTCCTACCCTAGATAAGATGCAAAACTGGCCCCACTCTCGTGGGGATATTCACAATCTCTTACCCTATCTAGCATGCATTATTGAACGGGATATAGATATGTCAACAACCTACTAAACCCAACTCTCGCCATCGCTTAGTAAATTGTTCGCGCTAGTGAATTTCAAACTATCCTACTGGCTCTCGCAATCTAGGACAAGTCTAAGATCGAGAACTAAGTGGCCATTGTTAGTTCAAGCGTTAAGATTAGCACTAGGCGAAGGAACGTATGTTGTAACTTTATTTTTGTGTAACCATGGATTAACAATCCTAGAACATCCTAAATCTAGCAATGAAACTACTCATTTATGCTGAAAGCGAAACAAAACATGAATAAGAAGACAACCATGATGAACTATGAACTAAATTAATCTAAAACGAGTTTTTACAAAGAAGTTTGCAAAAACGAAGAACAAAATTAAGAACAGGGAGAGAAACAGCTGGAATCTTCTAGGGAACTTCTAGGAAAACTTCGAACTCCTTTTTTTGTTGCCCTAGCTTCTCTATTTATAGACGGCTTCAAAATTAGGTAAAAAACTCGTGCAATTGATGTTTTCTAGGGCGGCATCGGTAGAAACACATTAAGTGTTTCTATCGATACATGACTAAAATTCGGGCTTCTTGGGAAATCTTGGAAACACCTTAAGTCTTTCTATCAATACACAACTTCTCACTTTGCAATTCACTCGCACATTCTCATCGGTAGAAACACAAACACAGGATGTGTTTCTATCGATACACTTGATATCTTGGTGATTCTTAAGTGCTTTGTGTCATTTTTGAGTCGTGCTAAGTGTTGCTTCCGTAGATACACGTGTTTTTGCCTGTTTTCTTCAGTTTTTGGCTTGTTTTCCGTCTTGAACGTTTCTTTCTCTCTTTGTGTAAATTCATCTTAATATTCTGAAAAATTATAATAAAACTCATAAAAATATAGGTTAATTTAGTAGTAAAATTGTCACAAAAAAGCACTGAACAAATACTAGAAGAATATATTCATCACACTATGCACATGATGTACATATATAGATCTAGATCATACATATATATATGTTGCTAGTTGGCAGTATATAATTGGTTTTATGTAATTATTAGTGATACGTACGAGATTTTCTCAATTATAATTGAATGTAATTCGGTCATTTCGGAGTTAAGTTGATGTACGCTTGAAAGACACGTATCGCTTTGTGATTTGGTTTGTGAACAAAAAAATTTTATGATAGGTTTATAGGTATTTCCCTTTATAGTACAACCACACATTTATTATAAGCCCTGCAATGGGTTCCCGATCCCCAAATCTAGGTTAAATGCAAAGAAAAATTCAAAAATTTCAAGATTTCATTAATTAAACCATAAATTTAAAGAATTGTAAATTAAATCTTAAGTTTAAAATTACATGTGGGGAAAAAAAAGTTTAAAATTACATGAATAAAAACTTTAAAGTTTCAAAACTAGATAAATTAAATCCTCCCGTTTAAATCATAAACAAATTTTAAAATACAATTGTTGAAGAAAAATAAAAAATACAATCGTTTTAGTATCGATCAAAATAACTCTACTTTTATAAAAACATAAAAAAAAACAATTTAACTAATCCATAAAAAAGATTTAAAATTCATTAAAAAAACTTAAAACTCACCTAAAAACTTAAAAAGATGAAGAAAAATATTTTATAAGCTAATTGATCATAATTATAAAAATACCTCGTCGGAAATCGACTTATGCCCACCGGCGGAGGTAGAAATTTTCTCGAACAAGGTCATAATAATTTTTTAATCTTAAACCTAACAATATAAATTCTATACAACATAATACACCACTAGTGTTCCGAAAACAGTTCACCACTAATATATCCTAAAATATTTTTTTTTATAAATACTAACTTATTTTTTATAGACTTCTTTTTAATATTTAAGTTATATGAGAAGAATTTAAGTAGACTAATATTTTAGTTGTTAATATAATTAGTGGATTGTAGTTAAATTAAAATGTACGAAGCTCAATATTTTTTCAATATGGATCAATTTAAATTATTTAATATAATTAACATTGTAATTTTTTTTGGCACGTGGGTCAATTGACCACTGTGGTAGTAGAGTGGTCCTACCAATATCTCTGCCCGACAAAAATCTATTCACGTCGCTAGAAATCGACTTACATCATGTTTTCTCTTCTTGTGATAACCCTTAATTTTGTTATTTATTTTTAAAGAAATTTAAAGATTTTTTTTACATTTTTTCTTCTTCTTTGTTTATGTTATTAAAATAGATTGTATCATTGTTGGGTTCGTTTTCATGGACCAATGGAAATGCATATTACCAAAAAAATAGAAGATTTCTCGTCATATTTTTCTTAAAATTTTTTTTTGCTAAACACCCATACTGCTTGAGTTTTATATACCATTATAACTTAGATAAACATTATGAAAAATAAAATTAAACCCGACAGCAGAAACAATTTACACAAAAAGAATTAAATATTATAGATATATAATTAAATTATGTTCTATCGTATTTAGAAAGTTCATCGCTCAAAGTCATAATTAGGGTAAGTTTATTAGTTGGAAGGACACAGTTAACACTCAAATCTGGGCCACTATACTTAAATTGATTGGACTACAAAAAATGTATCACCAAAACCACATCATAATTAATATAATTATGTTTTTTATCCGTTTACTAGAAAACTAATTCTTTGTTTTTTTTTTACTTCTCAAATCGACTACGTGAAAGTTTTATCGAGGCTATTCCTGTAAATGTTTTAGACAAAATATAGAATTGTCGCAACTTTTAATCATAGCATAAAATATCACGACAAAACACTTGAAATAAAACCAATCAAAATGTACACAATTTCACTTGTGTAAGCTTCAATAATTTTAAAACAAAAATCCAAAAACAAAAAAAAAACATTTCAATATATTTAAACTTATTAAAATTCGTTATTTTTTTGTTGTGACATTAAATTTCATTAATTAAATATTCTTTTTTGTTATTATTTTAAAAGTTTATATATGTTTAATAAACTTATAAGGGATTATAGTATAACTAATTTTATTATGTGGCACATTCAACTATAAAAATCAAATTTAAATTTGAGATGTAGATTTTAAAAAATCCGGTTATCAAAATCCAAAACTTTTAAAAATCATTTTGATGATTATAGAGTTTTTTTTCACAAATGAAAACATTATAGTATTTAAAATATTATAATTCCTAAATTGAATTTACAATATATATTCTGACTTTATATTATATACTTTTTATTAGATAGATTTGCACAAATTATTGTTTCAACTATGAACCAAATTTTATTTTAAACACCGTTAATAACATATTTTAACCAAATCGAGACGACTCAATGAAAAAGAATATTGATTAACCTATAAAGGCCATGTTCTTTTGCCTGCCGCTGGCGAAAGCGACACGTTTCAGCGCAAACATCTTGTTCTTTTGTGCGTTGGTGGCTCAGCGACGTGTTGCTGAAACCTGTCGCCGAAACTCGTCGCTGAGCTATTCTTTTACCTGTCGATGGTTCAACGACAAGTTTCAGCAACACGTTTTGGCAACATAAAATTAAACGATGAAATTTTTAATGATTCAAATTTTTAATCGTCTATCGCTTAAACTCGTCGCCAAAACACGTCGCTGGTTCAACGATAAGAAAAAGAACAACAATCTGTCGTTGTCGCTCGTCGCTGGCGACAACCAAAAAAACAACATTACGTCACCATCGCTCGTGGCCGTCGCCCGTCGCTAATGCCAGCGACAAACAAAAGAACAGAACCAAACTTTAAAATGATTGATGCGTCTACATTAACGTGGATGAGGAAAAATCACACAAGTTGTGTTCAATAATACATTAACGTGCTAAAATCAACTATAGTAGATTGAATTCAAGGGACAACCACAAATAAAATTCTGAATGTTTAACAAAAATACTACACAGATAAAAAAACGGTAAAAGAAATTTTCTTTTATTAGCAAATTTATCCATCCGTTAGTCAAATTAAATAGAATGGTCAATCCAAAAAACAGTAGTTGATGTACATTTTGATGATGCCCAAAAAATAAGGAATTATGTGAATGCCTTAGTTCAAAGGGTTTTACACATATGTGAAATTATACCAATAGTATATTTGGATATAGTGTCGGTTCATTTTTGCAAAATCTGCGTGAATTCAAGTATTTTTGAATAATGTTATTGTTGTCCAGATAAAATGAAATTAAGCTTACCCAATTAGTTTGAATTTATATCGACAACTATAACTTTTTTTAAATTTTATCATCGAAATAGATAACAATATTTATTTTTTAGATTGATGACTCAATTTAATTTAATCGGTTAATAAAAAAAACAGATTTGCGCAAACAAAAAATTAGAGAAAATTTTTAATCATACTTTTTCCCTTGCTTTGTTTTTGGATTAAATGTGTGAACCGTAGATTTTTCTTTTATTTCTTAATTCAACCTACCACCACAGTCTACACCACAACTATTTTATATATATAAAGAGCTTTGTCGTGAGAACTTAACATACCAAAGATGAAAACCAACAACAGATATACACATTCACTTGTTGAACCTTTCCTGCAATCTGGTCACATGATCCGAACCATTTCATCAACTTCTGCTACAAGGCGCCATTGTTACTTCTTCCTCTTTCTCTTCCTTTTGATCCGAACTTGCATGGCTGTTAAAGAAGGTGTGAGTTCGTATAATGCGTTAGATAATCTTATTGAAGAACGTGGGGTGGTTTAGTTTATGTTATGTAACAACACATAAAAATCGGTGAGGAAATCATGGTTTGCCGTAAGGTCCGAAACTCCTTGTATGAGTGACAAAACTACAAAAAAACACATAACATATAAACTCCACATTCTTCAACAAGATTATCTAATGCCTTATACGAACTCCCACCTTCTTTAACAACTACAAGTCCGAGTTTCTTCAATTCTACCATCTTCACACGTTGAGGAACTCACCACGAGTTGACTCATAAAAAATATGAGTGAGGAACTCTGAGTCAGGTACGATTCCATCCCATCGAAACTTTGACGATTGCACCTAACTCGTCTACAAGATGTTTAGCCTTGAAGTAATTATGTAACGTATGCATGCTATGTATTGTTGTGTGATGTATTATGAATGTTATGGTAATATTACTTTCAAGTTTAATAAAGCATGGTATGGCGTATTCATTAAATTTTATAAATCTAAATGTGTTTGAAGTTGGACACAAATTTAATGTAGAAAAAGTTTGTGAATTAAGAATTGACCTAGATACAACTTTTTTTTTTTATTACAATGTACTTAGAAAATGTGCATTTATCGTATATATTGATATTTTCACTATTGTGTATATATATGTACATTAGTACGTGAAGAGCCATAATATATCATATACACATTGAACCATTGTATAATACTTGGAAATAAACATTAAATTACGAGAATACAAATGTTTTATCAATTCTATATAAATGGTTTTTTTTTATTAATTGAATTTTTAGTCTGCTTTGAAAGCTGTGATAATGTCCATTTATGTAGTACGTGACGGTGACGTGGTTTGTCTGAAATACTAGGAGAATATATTCATCACACTATGCACATGACATACATACATAGATCTCGTTCATACATATATATATATATATATATATATAAGTAATGATGTCCAGTGGTCCAAAAACATTAATAATGCGGGCTTTGACACACACAAAGCTCATATATTTGAAACAATCCAATTTTTTATGAACTGACCAAAATACTCTTGTATTAAAATGATAATAAATTTTATTAAAATTTTATTAATTCTATATATTAAAATTTATATATAATTCTACAAAACTATCTTTTTAATAACTTAAACAATTTCTTATTTTTTGACGAGAAAAACAAAAATCAACTTCTTCATTTTCTTCTTCATCATCTTTTTCTTCTTCATTTTCTTCTTCTTCTTCCACAACATTGTTCAACCTATTCTTCTACAAATCAAAGTGAGTTGTCATTATCTTGCGGTTTTGTATTTCATCCCATTTTAAAGGTTCGTTTCTAGTAATCGTGAAGTCTAGGATTTGTTTTTTTTGTGCATAGATCTAGTTTAGGGTTCTTGAAATTGGAAGGATTGGGTGAAATCTTTTGGGTTTAATTAGGATGAAAAAGTTAATTTGTTCAATTTGAAAAACTACTTCTTGGATTTCTATTTTTAGCAGAAAAAATTGTATTCAATTTAGAGAAGACAACTTGTTCATGATAAGTCTACCTAAAATATGTCTACCTAAATTATGTGAAGTCTACTTATAGTATATATAGAGTATACCCAACTTTGTCTAAAATTGCTACTGTATTGTGAAATTTTAATATTTATTTTAAGAATAAATTATTTGTATTTGATACTGAAGTATTAATCTAGTGATGATGTGAATATTTTATTTGGTAATAGAGTAATCATACTATTTATCTATTTACTATAAGTCTACCTAAAACAAAATTGTGTATATCTCATATTTTTCCTCTCTTTTTGTGTAGGAAATTTTGTTGAGTTTGATGGGAGTTACAGGTATATAGATTCACGTAGATTCACAAATCGCATAGCAACGTAGACGAAAATAGAATGGGTTTCGGTTTAGATAGACGTAATATAACTAGGAGTAAAGACGGTTATAACATCTCGCTACGTAAATACAAACCTAGAGAAACGTAGACAAAAAAAGAGCAACGTAGACAGTGAAATATAACAACGTAGACAAAAAAAGAGCAACGTAGACAGTGAAATATAACAACGTTTAAGTTTTAAAAAACCCTAAAAATCCCCAAATTTGAAAACCATCTTTAAGTTCAATAACAAAAATCCCCAAATTTCACACTTACAAAAAAAACCCTAAAAACGATTTAGATTTCACAATTTGAAAAACCGAAAATTAAAACCACAACATACCGAAGAAAAAAAAAGAAGAAAAACATGAAAAAAGGCAAGAAAAACAAGAGGAAGAACAAAAAAAAAATCATGAGAGAACAAAAATGGTGGAGATTGAAGATGATGATATTTTCGTTCAATTTTATTTTTAATTTAACAATAAAAAAATTCATTAATAGAAATATCATTAATAAACCGAAGTCTCCTAGTTTTTTGGTCACACAAAATCATTTGCATAAACACCAAAAATATTAAGTTACTCTATTAATTACCTTGAAAAGTTGAATTAATAGAGTAAATCACCCGTGTATATATATATTTGTTGCCGGTTGACAAGTATATAATTGGGCTTATGTATTATTAGTGATACGTACGAGCTTTTCTCAATTGATGATTGTAATTCGATCATTTCGGTGTTAAGTTGATGCAAGCTGGTATGACATATATCGCTTTGTGATTTGGTTTCTAAACAAAAACAATTTATGATAGGTTTAGAAAATAGACGTGTAAATAGCTATTTCCCTTTATACTACAACATGCATTTATTAGATGCCCTACAACTTTAGCCTTTAGGTGGGGTTTTGTCCTAGAAATGGGGTTTATTAGTTATTATAAATAAAATATAGAAATTAAATGGAAATACATGAATTAAGTATCGTCATTGCAATTCAAATCTAGATGTTACGTTCTTGGATACAGAGAGAATACGTTACAAGTAAAGCCCACTAAATTATTCCAGCTAACTTTAAGTGTTTAGTCATCCTTTCACATTTTCAATTAAATTAGTTTGTTTTTAATTATTTAAGAAAAAAGTTTAAAGCTATATGTATCATTCATTCTTAATTTGTATCTTTATTTTAGTACAACTCTTCAATATTTTCATACTTTTTTTTGGTAAACGTTTAATCTATTAATTATACTCCAAAGAGTTACAATTTAAAAATTACACATGAAGAACTCATGGAAAGCAAAGCTAATTTGAGAGGTGTGATATAGCAGACGGAGAGACACCGAATTGAGGATAATTAAGGTTAGACAACTGAATAAATATAGAAACCAATTCGGAGGAGATGATTGTGGAACGAGATGATTATCCAATAGTAGTGCTTTGTGGAAAGTGGAAGCGTGAGAACCAAAGCTCGAACATAGGGATAACGCTTCATGGACCAGGACGATCATAAGAAAAAGAAATGAGGTTGTTCTTAACCAATAAACAAATTCTCGGCAAAGAATGACCCAAGTGCAGGGGTCCCTTGTTGTGTATTTGGACATTCCTTTCCTTCCAAAGCTCCTAGATGATTCCCTGCAAAACGAGCCGATTGATTTTGGATGCTTCTTGACTCGGTGTTGGACGCTTTGACCAAAGAACAAGCTGAAAGAATTTGCTTCGACAATACTCATTGTAGCATCCAAATAAGGAATCCCAAATAGTAGTTGCGAACCTACCGTGGAAGAACAAATGATTGAGAAATTTTGATCCATTATCACGTAAGACGCATGATGCTGGGACGTCAAGGCCCTATGAACTTAACCGATCTCTCGTCGGCAGCCAGTTCAAGATTGCTACCCATGCTGTGAAAGAATGTTTCGGAATGGCTTTGCGGAACCACACTGCTTAACTTAACTCCAAAGAGGGTAACACCGTAACTATTGAACACCAAATATGACTAGATGAGAATAGTGTCGAGGATATTGTAGGAGACCGCTGCCAATGATACTCGTCTAGGCATGTGGAAACCACTAGCAATGGCAGAGGATTAGTTAAACCTTTGAGTTGGGTTAAAGTATTGTCGTTGCCATTCGTAAGCTTCCAATGTCCAGAACTTGTGGCTTGTTTGATTTTATTGGCAATGCCAATTAACCTATAATACTAGGATCGGATTCAGTCCATATGTTCACCCAAAATTATCCTGAAAATTAAGAAATTATAAAGTTACGTTTGAGTTTCATGATCTGCCACCTCCTTTTTTGAGAAGGTTTATCTTCCCAATATGATGATTAGTTCTTCTGTTTTCATATCTTGAAACATAATTAGTTTTTTTTTTAGAGAAAATAACTAACTAAACATAAATTATCAATTTGAGGTTGTTATTCAAATGCATAACTTTGTAATGAAGTGACTGTTTTGTTCAACATTGAATACCGCGTAGATTGTTATAATTTTGTTTAGTGAAACTGATTTAACGACGCTAACTTTTGAGAAAAATATAAAAGTGACTAAAATCAGTTTTTTTATTGATAAATTAATATATTTATAGATATATTTATTGATAAATTACCATATTTGGTCGCAAAAAAAAAAATTAATATATTTTTTATTATAAAAATAATAATATAATATGGTAAATAAAATATCAAATTTTCTTATAGATATGTTATCAACAAAATTAACCGACAAGGGGTTGGTATATTGTTTTGTGGATATGTGTTTCAAGAAACTAGAGTTCCATTCCCTAGTTGGGAGAACATTAGCACAATTGATTGTACATATTTACCTGTTTTAAACTCCGATCTAACAAGGATATATAGACCATAAGGCGCATAATTTTCTCGGTTAATAAAAAAAAGTATTGTATATCGATCTCTTTAAAATTATACTACACTATCATGTAAATATTCAATTTATTATATAAACTAGGGAGTGTGGCGAAAAAGTGCTTACGAGTTTCAGTTTTTTTAGCCAAAAAATACCTCAAGTTTCAGCGTGGCCAAAAAGTATCTATCGAGAATTTTTATGGCGAATTAGTACCTTCGTCAATTTTCTTAACGGTTTCCGTTAGTGTTTTAATTTAATGAAACACAATGTTTCATCAAAAATAAAGAAATTTAGACTATAGCGAAAAAGTTTCCACAGTTTGTAAATTTAGCGAAAAAGTACCTACATATTTGATTTATGACAAAATAGTACCTAATACAAATTTCTCAAATTTGTCAAATTTTATACCTAATATGAATTTTGAAAAGTCCAAAAACTTAATAATATATCTTAAAGTCATAATGATTCACAAAAATAGACAATACAAAAGATAAACATAGTAAACATGCTCAAAGCATTACAAAACCGAATCCGATCAATAAATTTATAAAATCCGAACGGTTTTAATTTTTTTTAGTTTGAGGTTTTGTTTAAAACAATAACGTGTGGATTAAAAAAAATCAAGTATAAAAAAAATATATATTTGAAAGACCCGAACCACACAAAATCCAAACCAAACCAAAGTAAATTTAAAATCCGAACCGAAGTAAATTTAAAATCTGAACCGAAGTGAAGTAAATTTAAAATCCGAACGGAACCGACGTAAATTTAAAATCCGAACCAAACCGAAGTAAATCGAAAATCCGAACTGAACCGAACCAATGTAAATTTAAAATCTGACTGGTTCGAATGTTAAAACCCAAAATCTGAAAAACTCGAACCGAACTATCCTAATAATCCGAACGCCCGAACCTAGTTTTGACTATACTTAAGATGTTTATGTTTTGTAATGTTTTTTTGTATGAATTATTTTGACTTTAAGATATATGATTATATTTTTGGACATTTCGAAATTTGTATTATGTACAAAATTTGACACATTCATATTATGTACTATTTTGACATAAATCAAACATGTAGGTACTTTTTTGCTAAACTAACAAACTATGGGTACTTTTTGGCCACACTCTAAGTTTATTTATTTTTAATGAAACACTGTGTTTCATTAAACTTAAAACACTAACGGAAACCGTTAAGAAAATTGACGGAGGTACTAATTCTCCATAAAAATTCTCGACAAGTACTTTTTGGCCATGCTGAAACTTGAGGTACTTTTTGGCTAAAACTGAAACTCGTAGGCACTTTTTCGCCACATTCCCTATAAACTATTAAGTTTTCATTTTTTTTTATAATTTCCTTATTTTTACGTTTTTGTCTTGTATGATAATTTGTATTACTTGTTATTTGATAATAGAGTAACAAATAATATTAAAAAATTTATTTTATTAGTTGTCTTATATATCTATATAATATATTTATATATCATATTTATTAATTTATAATATTATTGGGACCATAATTACTTAGAAATTTCAAAATAAATTATTATCTTATTATTTTATTAAATTTTGTTAATTTTTACATTGTCCCAAGTCGGGACTGAAAGAATTTATTAATTTATCGTGATTATTAATTTATCGAGTATCGATTTATAGAGGTTCTACTGTATATATAACAATAAATCCGACTAACTTTTGTTTTTCTTTTGTATGTGCAGAAAAATATTGGATGCATAATTGATGATACCAGATCCATCCCGGAACAGACGCAATCCAAGAAACAAGTAAGGCCCATAATCCAAGAAGCCCGGCCCAACAAGGGAGTAAGCAGTCAACGGTCAAAGCGGCGCAGTCTCCACTCACCCGGTCCGCGGCGAAGAAAGCGGAAGACCAAGTCTAAGTAGCGCGTGAATGTAGGGCGGAGTGGTTAATCAGCTTCAACTGACGACTAGAACGATGTGAGGAGATCACCAAGCCGTTCAACCACGCACTGACGATCTCGACGCATCTCAGAATCAACTGCCTGCCCCAGCAGGCCAACAGCAAACCGATACCGCCGCTCTAGGTGTAGACACTGGCGCTCCAGTTGATACGGGGATAATGACCAGATCACAGCGTCAGACCCGAATGGCCACCGAAAAAAAGGTAACGATCCAGAGCCTTACCGATCAAAACCGTGAAATGGCGGTGCGTCTGGATGCCGCCATAGCCGCGATGTCTCAGCATGAGCAAAGGAGCGTAGATCTCCAAAACGAGATCGAAACACTGCGAAGGGAGAATGCAGAGTTGAAGCGCATAACTCCTGATCCGACCCTAACGTCATCACCTCTCGGGGTATTGCCGTCTCGGAACCCTCTCAGAGGGACCACCTCGACTGTAGGGGGAAGCGATGAAAACCTACCTATCCATCGCGAATCAGAGGATGCTCATCAAAAGCAGATCTTCCTCAGGGAAACTTGTAACATACCTATCCCGGACACCCGAACCTCTACCCAAAATTCTAGAAATTTTCCTAACACTTAGACATTTCTAAGTGTTCATTTACTTAGCCGTTTTTATACAATGATGGTTTCACTATTTCTCTAAGTATTTGCATTCGAATTTTACTAAGAATAGAACAACATATTTTAACTTCTTAAACATTCACCTTTATAAACTTAGAGCTCTATCATTCATTTTGATTAACATTGGGATACATAACGAGTCTAGAGAGCGGAAGCTAAACATAGTTCTAAGGAAATCTCTTATCATGTAATTCTCTACAAATCTCTTAACAAAGGCACGATCCAAGACTTCTTGTACCCGATTACAATCCTCTCGTCCACGCCCGAGGTTTCCACGATTCTGAACTTGCATCCTTTCCATTAGTACCTGCTTCCATCAAAGGGAAACATAAGCAAAACAAGTTTTGCTTAGTGGACCGATCATTCCATCCACTAGGCCAGTTTAAATGAGTTAGCACGTTTTAATGTACACAAGGACACATGTCAGCGATCATTTACACGCCTCTTGCTGAACCAACCATTACGGTTTCAGCACACATGACCTTAGCACTTGAACTTCGATAACCATCTACCGTGGCTCACTAGCCAACAGACAGATCAGACCCTGGACTACTTCGTAGTCTTAGTCTTCCACCGGGACGGATCAGCATCCCCGCTGAGTTCTTACCGGCTGGTTTGGGCGACCATAGTCCCCCCATCCGTAGCCTAGTAGCCGGAAGCCAACGTTCCTAACCCG
>KE150712.1:19765-29841 GCA_000411095.1 Aethionema arabicum
CTCATGTCCAGAAGCTGGGAAGGCCACTGTGTTAAAGGGCACGACCCCGCGCACACAGGACGCACGGTCGCGCGCCTCACTTGGAGAAGTGGAATTTGCTCGGTTCGACTCAACACGACCTTGCGCCCTTGGTGGCACGCGGTCGCGTGCAGTGCTGGGAAATCAAGAAACATCCATTTTCTTGCTACTTACGTGATTGTACCTAGGGTTTCCTATATATACTCTCTTATTTTCGTTGGCAGCAAGTGTGCAACCACAGAGACTTGTTCTTGGAGCCCTTGCTTGCCTTTGCACCATTTGGAAATTTGTTGTTGAAGATTCCTAGTTTTAACATCGTTTTAGCGAAGAATCCTTCTCTACTCTCTCTATCTTTTACTTTATTGCAGTTCTACGATGTTTATCTACACTTTCATTGTTGTGTTAGTGTTAGGTATGTCTGAGTAGATCCCTTGTTAGGATGTAGGGGTTTTTATGGAATTGTAGGATGCATGTTAGACACAAATAGGTAGAAAATACACTTGTTCCTTCATCTAATCGGTATTCGTAATGCTTTGACTAGCTTGATCACCTAGGATAAGATTATAGGTTAACCTTGATTGCCCGAAGCTCGCACGTTGCTAGAACAAACGTTAGATCAGCAGTAAAATAAGGCCAACGAGAGTTGAAGTCTAAGGAAACTGTTGACATATCATTCCCGAACTTAATGCATGCCAGCAAGTTTAGATCTTGGATTATCCGAATCCTCGTACCCCTGGCTTGTTTAGGATTAGAGATCGCGATCAGTGCCCGAGAGGGAGCCGGTCTTCGTTTATTTATGAGTCTGGGCTAATTTAACGGAACCTGAATAAGTGTCTACATCATTCTGCATTCCCCTACTGAAACCCCGAAGTCCTAACGCTTTTTATTATTGTTTTACCTCGTTATTTACTTCGTGCATTTCACTTTGATTTCTGCTAGTGACAAGTAGAGACCAAACGCCAAAAAGATTTCTTTCTTAGTTTTATTTAATACAGGAGATAAAAAAAAAGTACACCCGGAAGAGTGGTTCGATACCCTTACTTCCCACTACATCGCTCTTAACAGTGTGGTGTCGGAGTTAAGGAAACCTCTCTTACTTCGATTGACCAAGTGGCCTAAAAAACCAACTTATCAGTGTTGCAATAGAACCAGAGTGGATAGTTCATATAATTTGGATTGGAGCCTTGTTTGAACATTTTTTCCAGTGACATAGCTAACTTCATGTGTTTCAAACTCTCGGTGCTACGACTTTTGGTTCAAAAGAATGAACACATCGCTGATTTGCCTTTAGAAAGTGCTCAATTTGCGTACTTAACTCAGCTATTTTTTAGAATCTACATCATTTACTCCCTTGCTTTGATTGTACTCTCAACTTTTGTAATAAGAACTCTCTAGAAGATTTTTATTAGTTCAGGGGAACTTTCAACATTACAAGTCATTAAATTACCGTTACTAGGAGTGTTGAGTGCAATTGTGTACTCCCATGCGACTCCATTGTAGAATATGTTCAACAGCTGGTTTTTGGTATAGCTATGATGAAGGTAGTCTTTATAGTTTATTTTAAACCTTTTTCACGTCTCACAAAAGGACTCCCCTAAATCTTGTTTAAAATTTGTGAGTTTGGCTCTCAATTGCGTAACCTAGGAGTTAGTGAAATCGTGGTTCAAGAATGTGTTGTTGCAGTCCATTCGGCGAGGCTCCCTTGTGGAAGAGAATTCAGCCGGCCCGTAGCATTGTCTGCCAATGAAAAACTCAAAATGTAGTGGTTCCCCTAATGGCACTAACAATAACGTTAATGTCTTCCAATGTGTGTAATTTCCAAAGGAATATTGCGTAAGTTAAAATCGGAAGATAAATAAGCTTTTGTATTTAAAAACCACCATACAAAGTTTACTCAGAAACAACAAACCCACAAAGACAAGATTGTCAATGGCCTATCTATCTTATTGTGATGTTACCAAGCTTTCCCCATATGAATCTAGTAGCTCAGGGAAGGGAAGGTTGTTCAAACGAGTCGTTTGCATCAATAACATTTGGCATAGGAGTACTAGTTGAAATAGTGGGACGAGAAATGTTTAATGGAGTATCATTGACCACAACCTTTCAGGAATTAAACGAAGAGACTGAAATTCCATTGAGAGTGACTCAGATTTGAGAATATGTGGCAGGATGAGAGTGGGGTATTTCAGTAAGAATACCTGTGACAGGATAAGAGTCGGGTAAAAAACCAAGAGACCCTGGAATGTGAATATCGAGGACAGAGCTACAATCCGATGGAGTTTGAACCATGTTGTTCTCCACTTGAGACCCTCCATTACGAAGAGGGAAATAGAAACTTTCAATTCCAGTGCTCGAATTGATTGAGAAATACTATGACTTAATTTGATACTTGGACTTTTCACATGTAGTTTCATCTTTTAGCCAATCGACATAAAGAATGTCGGCTAACATTGCTCAACTTTCTTCGGTGTTACATGCCTTCCTTGTGTCGTCTTACGTCGTCATCTTTCTAGATTGTCGCCTATTTGTGGTCGTTAACTTTTCTCCTTAGGCCATGTTCATTACAGAATTTTAGTATCCAATAGAGGTGTCTTATGTATTAAATAGTATACTTGAATCTCTATAAGAAATTGATATAATGCGTTTTACTATGCTTTTGGACTCGTTTTACTTTCGCTTTTCTAGTCTTTTCTTGTCTTTGAAGGCTTATTAGGTGAAAGAAGACGTGAAGCGAAGATTGGAGTTTCGGTTGAAGTTTTGAGGCGAAAAGTGTCGAAATGATGATCAAATATTCAAATGGCCATAACTTTTGAACTGTAAGTAACTACGTGGCCCATTACCACTTTTCAGAAAGCCCCAGCTGAGCCTAATCAAAGTCATGAACGCCAAAATTTCGTAACAAGTCTGTCCGACTAAGAAAAAGCACTGTCCGATCGGGCAGAATTTGAGGAAGTCTGACGTAANCATTACCACTTTTCAGAAAGCCCCAGCTGAGCCTAATCAAAGTCATGAACGCCAAAATTTCGTAACAAGTCTGTCCGACTAAGAAAAAGCACTGTCCGATCGGGCAGAATTTGAGGAAGTCTGACGTAAAAATTCTGCCCGATCCGACAGTTTTGTTCACGATCCCGCAAACTTCCTGCGCGAGAAAATCATTTAAAGAACGATTTTTGACCTAATGTCACACACTTTTTCCACTTTTAACTTCTCTTTCGGGAACTTTGCCTCCATCTTCTTCCTTAGCCTCCTTTTGGAAAACCTTGGAGTTTATGCAATCCATGGTGTTTTTGTGTTGGTCTACAATTCGTGGAGCTTTCTTTATCTTCTTCTTCCCTTAATCTATCTTCCTTGCTTGCTTTATCATGATTTATTTTTTGATTTTTAGATTTGCTTTCTTTGTTTCCATTTCAATGGTTGAGTAGATCTAAGTTAGATTAGGGATGAAATTAGGGTGACATAAGTTGGGTAATCTCAAATAGGTTAGATTCTAAGGATATCATATCTCTAATGGTGGATTTAAATCCATAGATCTAGCTTGATCATCTAGAGCCAAATCTCAAATGTTCATTAGTGTCAAAAGCTCAATGAACATTGGATATACATTAGAGAGCAAGTGTTTGGACCAATGGAAGTTGAGTTTGAGCATTTGTGGACTTATCGACCCAATTCTTAAAGCATCCTTGCAAATCAATACCAAATGGAAGTTTAGGAGCTTGATTTGTATAGGATAGTGATTGGATATCATGGAAGTGACCCAATCAAAGATTATGTTTGAGTCTAGGATTCAATCTCTAATAGGAACGTGAACAAGAGATTATCCAACCAAAACCCCAAATTAAAATCCCTAATCTAACGCTTTAGCATTTGTTAAATCATTCGTTTAGTTTACTTTCGTTTACTTCAATTCGCTTATCTAATTTCTAGTTACAATCAATTGAAAACTTAAAAACCAGTTTTATTTAACTGAAAATTGCAATCAAAACTCAATTAAGAACATTGAAAATTGTGGAAATGACTCTAGCTATACTATTGTGATTTATAATAGGATTCTTAGGACAATTGTAATTGAACCCAACAAAAATTTTGTTTCAATTTGGCGCCGTTGCCGATTTCCACTTCGTTCTAGATCCTTTTGATTGCCTTTAGCTAAACTTTCTCATATTTATTTCTTTTATTTCTCTTTGTTATTTTCAGATGTATTGTACGACGTAGTCAGCGCACCACACCGCTTATCTCCTTCAGTAACATCGAGCTAAGCAGACAAGAAAGAGCAAATCGAAAGAACAAGGGCTACACAAGCCACTATGACCAACGATGGCAACAACAATCCTGGGTTGTATGCCCAGTTTCAGGAGATGCAGCAAGAAATGGCCGACATGTGTCGAGCTATGGATCCTCCTAACCCTCCAAATGCTCAGCCACCCATTGGTTAAGCGGATCGTCAACACACTTTCTACTCCAACCGCTCAGCTATTATCTATCCTGTTGTGGATAGGAATGATTATGAGATAAAGCCTCAGCTCTTGGCTTTGGTGGACAAAGGTCATTTTAATGGGTTTGCTTCTGAGAACCCAAAGGATCACATAGAGCGCATAGAGCGAATTGCTGGTTTCTTTCGGTCCAATGGGGTTCCTTCTGATTTTACCCTCTGCAAGCTCTTTGAGTTCTCTTTTGCGAACCGCGCCATAGCTTGGCTGAACTATCTACCTCCAGGCAGGTTAGTCGGTTGGGCAGTTGTTCGTGATGCGTTTATGGATCATTACTTCACCAAGTCTAAGACCACTGCTCTTCGTGCCAAGCTCAATACATTTCATCAGAACTCAGGAGAGTCCTTTAGCGAGGCGTGGAAGAGATTCAAATCATATAAGCGTGACTGCCCTCACCATGGATTTGATGCCACTCATCTCATTACCCTTTTCTATGATAGAGTGCATTGGGAGTATAAGAACCAACTCAACTCAGCTAGCAATGGAAGTTTCATGAAGAGAGGAGTTGATGATGCTACCCAACTCATTGAGAACTTGGTTGAGAGTAATGCCGATGGGAGCATTGAATATGATCGAAGGAAGAGCACTAATGCCATTGATTCTGAACAAATGGTTGAGCTCACTATTCACATGACTGAGATGAAAGAAATGCGTAGAAGCCAACAACAAAGAGAGTTGCATTTGGTTGAACCTGAAAACTTGGGACAATTTGAGACCGAAGAGGTTAACTATGTGATATGACAAGGATCCAAGCAAGGATACAATCCCAACTATCCTCACTCAGCTTTGTCTTATAGGAATCTCAATGTTGCAAACGCACAACATCAAAACTATCCACCCATTGCCGACCAGAATCCTGCTCAAAGCTCAACTTATAGACCACCTCAAGGCCAAGGACAACCTTTTCAGCAAGGATACATAATAATTTTCACCTTACCAACCACCAAACGTTAGGGCCAACAACACTTTTAGACCTCCATTCAATCCACTTCCACCTCAAAAGGACACATCTTAAGATGAAATCAAAGGGATGCTTCAACTTCTTCTAGCAAATTCTCAAAAAGTGGAAAGCAAAGTTGAAGACCTTGCAACCAAGTTGGATGCTCTTTCCACTCATGTCAAGACTATGGATAATCAGATAGCTCAACAAGCCGAATTCATCCAAAAGCAACCCGGAACTCTTCCCGGTAGATCCGATGGTAATCCTAGACATGCCAATATAAATGCCATTACATTGAGGAGTGGGAGAGAGCTCATCTCACATGAAAAGGTGTCTTCTATGTCATCCAAGTCTAAAGGTAAAGAGAAAGTTGATGAGACTCATTTTTCTACAACTTGCTTTGATGGGAATGACAATTTTAGGGAGAAATCAGCAATTTTTTGGGAAGAAGAGGATGCAGAACAACAGTCGGACCGGACTAGCCATGGTCTAAATGCTTCACCAACTCCTCCAGATTTGATTCCTAATGCTACTCATGGAACTTCAACTTAAAGGGTCTATGTTCCAAGAGCTCCTTACCCTACTAGACCAAAGGCTAATAAGAAATCTTTGGAGGAAGCAAAATGCAAGGAGATCTTGGATGACATAGAGGTCAAATGCAAGCTTAGAACAGCTATCTCTCTTTGGCAAGCCATGAAAAACACAATGAAGAGCATGATCTCTTCAAAGATAACCGAAGAGGAAGCATCGGTTGTTGTAACCGAAAAATGTAGTGCTGTCTTGTTGAATAAAATGCCAAAGAAGCTAGGTGATCCGGAAAGATTTGTTTTATCGGTTGATATAGAGAAACTGAACTTCCCAAGGTCTTTGTGTGATTTGGGGTCGAGCATCAATCTTATGCCTTTGCCAATAGCCCAACAATTGGGATATTTGGAATACAAGCCGACGAGGATTGCTCTCATCTTTGCCGACCGATCCGTTAGGAAACCCGTTGGTATATTAGAGGATGTTATTGTTAAGGTGGCAATGCCTTAATACCGGCCGATTTCGTGGTTCTAGAAGTTGAGAACCTATCTAAAGACCTATTGATCTTAGGGAGACCTTTCATTTGCATAGCTGGTGCAATTATAGATGTGAAGAATGGTCTCATCGACCTTTACTTGGGACATATGGTCATGTAGTTTCAGATGGACCGACTTCTTAAGAAACCGATGCTTGATGGTCAAACATTTTCAATTGAAGATCCCTTGGAGGCTTGTTTTGAAATCACATATGAGATATTGGTAGTGGACCCATTAGAGATAATGCTGACTAAGGAAAAATGGGTATTTGGGCATTCAAATGAAGAGGCCATAAGGCTTGCAGACATCATGGATTCAACTGAAGTTTTGGACCAACATCCTCCATCATTGAGTTTGGAAGGGAGACTCCACTTCAACAAGCCAATCACCCCTTCATTAGACGATCATTGGTGCAAACTCAAAGCTCAAAAGGTAGAGCTAAAATCCTACCGGCCGAGTTGAGGTATGCTTTTCTTGGTTTGGATTCAACTTATCCTATCATCATTAATGGAAATATTTCTATCAATGAATCTACTGCTCTTGTGAATCAACTTAGGAAGTATAGGAGAGCACTAGGGTATTCGTTAGATGACATTCGAGGACTTTCTCCTGATTTATTCATGCATCAAATTCGATTAGAAGATGAATCTAAGACCTCAATAGAACATCAACGTCGTTTGAATCCAAACTTGAAAGAAGTACTTAAGAAGTAGATCTTTAAGTTGTTGGAAGCTGGTGTGATCTATGCTATATTTGATAGCAAGTGGGTGAGTCCCATTCATGTTGTCCCTAAGAAAGGGGGTATAACAGTCATCACCAATGACAAGAACAAACTCATACCAACTAGGATAGTCACCGGTCATAGAATGTGCATAGATTATAGGAAGTTGAACTTGGCTACATGCAAAGATCATTTTCCTTTACCATTTATTGGCCAAATGCTTGAAAGACTATCTAACCATGCTTACTATTGTTTCCTAGATGGTTATTCTGGTTTCTTTCAGGTTTCTATCCATCCATAGGATCAAGAAAAGATGACATTCACTTCCCCTTATGGCATATTTGCCTATCGGCGAATGCCTCTCGGCTTGTCTAACGCGCCGACCACCTTCCAAAGAGCAATGATGTCTATCTTTTCGGATATGATTAAAGACATAGTTGAAGTATTTATGGATGATTTTTCTGTGTATGGGTCTTCATTCACACATTGTCTTCTTAATTTGTGCAAGGTCTTGAAGAGGTGTAAAGATAGGAACTTGGTACTTAATTGGGAGAAATGCCACTTCATGGTCCAAGATGGGATAGTTTTGGGTCACAAAATATCTGCCAATGGTACTGAAGTAGATCGGGCGAAAATTGAAGTCATGAGAAGCTTGCCACCACCAAACTCGGTGAAAGGTGTTATAAGCTTCTTGGGTCATGTTGGTTTCTATCGAAGGTTCATTAACGATTTATCTAAGCTTGCAAGACCATTGACACAACTCCTTTGCAAGGACGTCAAGTTTGAGTTTGATGAAGAATGTATGAATGCTTTCATGCAAATCAAGCAAGTCTTAGTGAGTGCACCAATAGTTCAACGTCCAGATTGGGAACTCTCATTTGAGCTGATGACGGACGCTAGCAATTATGCTGTGGGAGCTGTGCTCGGGCAAAAGAAGGAAAAAAGACTTCACGTGATCTACTATGCTAGCCGCACTCTTGATGATGCTCAGTGCAAGTATACCACCACAGAAAAAGAGCTACTTGCCATTGTCTATTTTTTGACAAGTTCAGGTCTTATTTGGTGGGATCCAAGGTTTTTGTACACACGGATCATGCAGCTCTAAGGTACCTCTTCGATAAGAAGGATGCAAAGACAAGACTGCTGAGATGGCTTTTGCTCCTTCAGGAGTTTGATATGGAAATCAAGGACAAGCGTGGGATTGGTAATGCAGCAGCTGATCACCTCTCTAGGATGACGATTGAGGACATAGTTTCCATCAATGATAGTCTCCCTGAGAAAAACATCTATTCAATTGGCATGGGCCAATACTTTGAAGCTTGCTCCACCGAGGTATAAGGTCAAATTTCATGGTTTGGAGAGATAGCTAATTACTTAGCTATTGGAAAAGAACCTGATGGTTTTTTAGGCCACTTCAAGAAGAAGTTTCTCTTAGAAGCTCGAAGATACTTTTGGGATGATCCCTTCTTATGTAGACATTATGCTGATGGATACTTTTGGGATGATCCCTTCCTATATAGACATTGTGCTGATGGAGCCTATAGGAAGTGTTTACCGGATAATGACATCCCCAATATGTTGAATCGTTGTCACTCCTCAGCCTATGGTGGCCACTTTGCAACTTTCAAAACCGTCTCTAAGGTTCTCTAGGCAGGGTTTTGGTGGCCAACAATGTTCAAGGATGCTCATGCTTTTATCTCCAAATGTGACTCATGTCAAATACAAGGAAATGTTAGCAAGCAGAATGAAACACCTCAATATTTCATCCTTGAAGTGGAAGTATTTGACGTTTGGGGAATAGACTTTATGGGACCATTTCCCAAATCTGGAATTTTTGAATATATCTTAGTAGCTGTTGATTACATTTCAAAATGGGTAGAGGCTATTGCTAGCCCTACCAATGACTCTAAGGTTGTGCTAAAATTGTTCAATTTTGTGATTTTTCCCAGGTTTGGAGTTCTTAGGGTGGTGATAAGCGATGGAGGCTCACACTTTGTAAACAAGGTTTTCAACAACCTCTTAAAGAAGCATGGAGTGCAACATCGGATCACTACAGCTTATCATCCTCAAACAAGTGGGCAAGTAGAGATCTCAAACTGGGAGATTAAAAGCATTCTCCAAAAGACGGTGAACTCCACTAGAAAGGATTGGTCTCAAAGGCTAGATGATGCTCTTTGGACATATAGGACTCCTTACAAGACTCCTTTAGGCACCACTCCTTACCATCTTGTCTATGGAGAAGCTTGCCACTTGTCGGTGGAACTTGAACATAAGGCAGATTGAGCAGTCAAGAAGATGAATTTTGATCTCAAACCAGCTCAAGAAAGACGATTGCTTCAACTCAATGAATTGGACAAAATTCGTCATCTTGCCTGAAAATTCCAAAATCTACAAAGAGAGAACCAAAGTTTTACATGACAAGAAGATCCTGGCCAGAAACTTTGCTCCAAATGATCAAGTACTGCTTTTCAATTCTCGGTTGAAGATGTTTCCCGACAAGTTAAGGTCTAGATGGAGTGGTCCTTTCATAGTCAAAGAAGTGAGATCTTATGGAGCAATAGTTTTGGTAAATCCTCAAGGAGGAGAATTCATTGTCAATGGAAAAAGGGTCAAGCACTACTTTGGTGATTCTCACATTGAAGGAGGGAAAACTGCCCTCATTCAAGAACCAGCCTCATCTTGAATGGTTTGGAAGTCAATCGGTAGTAACATCTTTGCCCGTTACTACCGATGCGGTTCGATTACGCGCAAAGGAAGGGTTTTTCCTAAGCACGCATCGGTAGTAACACCGATTTTTGTTACTACTGATGGCGGCCCAGAAAATACAAAAGCCCACGAATTTTTTACCT
>KE150712.1:30340-41635 GCA_000411095.1 Aethionema arabicum
GCTCTTGCGTAGCATAGGGACCGCGGAATATCGCACGAGAGTGGGCCGGTTCAATATTTAACGATGGCGTCTAGGTTTAGTTAGGGTAAATTCTGAATAGCTGTCTGACCAGAATTCGCATGATCCGTAGAAACCTAAGTTTAACGTTTTAGTTTATTAATTTTACATTGTATTTTAATTTTCGCTCGCTGCCCGCTATCTCTTCAATTCGCACGCTTCCTAGCTTAGATTTAAATTCATACGTTGCATAGATCAGTTTGCCTCCCATGGACCGACCCTTTACTTACTGCAACACCCCTGTGGTCGGGGCAAGTAGAGGTTTTATAAATTTTAAAGTTATCTCACCCCGTAGTAAACGCATAGTACTCTACGAGCGAGACCAGGATACTTGTTTGCTAATGCTTTTTATTTGTTTTGTTTCTTCTTTTGAGTCTTTTTGGTCGTTTTTAAAATTTTTTTTGATTTTTGTGTCTAAGAACGCATGTGTACAATGACTTGGGGGATCAATGATCAAATTCTCATGTGATTGCTGTTTTTGAACCCTAGGAGTCTGTCCATTACAGTGTTTGATGGTCAATTAGGATTGCATGAGCTGTTAGGGAACCTAGTCTCCCTATGCTTAGGCATTTCTGGGTTCATTATTTATGTTATTGCTTGTGAGATTCGAAAGCCTTTCCCTAGATAATTTGAACTTAATCTGGATTTTTAATTATCTCAGTTACAAGTTTTGATATCATCCATGGAATTTATTCTCAAAACCTTCATTTTCTTCATTCTATTCCTTGAAATCCACCCATTTTAAACCAACCCAAATCAATTTTAAACCTTTTTGCAATAAATCTCTTTGAGTGAGGCCTTTTTTAACAATGATTCATAGGTAAAATCTCAAAAGTACTAGAGCGACAAGTCGAAATCTTCCTTTACGATTGGTCTCATTGGCCAATCTAGGATAGGGTTTTCGGGTTTTAAAAGTTCTTTCAATTGAGGATTGTTTGAAGAGTCTTCAAGAGATTGGTTGAAATAGATAAGGTTTAAGTTTGGGGGTATATTCAAGTGGAAAAAACCTTGCCTAAGTCTATGAGTTCTTTTGTTCTAATCACTCTATGTTTGATCTCTAGTAGAGAAGTTTTAAAATGCTAAGAAGCTCTTAGTGGAAGGAAAGAAAGAAAGAAAGCAAAAAGAAGAAAACAGAATCCAAAAAAGAAAAGATCTCAAAGAATAAGGTTTCAAATGGAGTATGAACAAGCTTAGTAAACCTAAAAGATGTATGAATTTAAGTGGTCCTCTGAAAGTATATGAGACTAAAAGAGTGATTAGAAAGTTCATTTCAAAGGCAAAAAGGCTAAGTGAAAAGGTTAAGAGAAATCATCAAGAGTTTATTAGGTTTAGTCTATGGTTTAGAGATTGGTTTCCTTATGAAAACGGATAGATTGAAAGATTAGACTTGTACAAGTCAGTTGCTCTTTTCTTTCAAGCTTTCACCAAATGATTTCATTCCTAAGTTTTCATGAAAGTTCACCACCAAAATGTTTAAGTTTGAAAGCCATCTTTCATCCTTCATCTATAAGCCATTTTAACTCCTAGCCAAATGCATGTTGTTGAACACTTTGTGCTGAGATTCACTTTTTCAATGAAT
This sequence comes from Aethionema arabicum, assembly GCA_000411095.1. Lineage (NCBI taxonomy): Eukaryota > Viridiplantae > Streptophyta > Magnoliopsida > Brassicales > Brassicaceae > Aethionema > Aethionema arabicum. Next base: position 31,977 of record KE150712.1, read on the forward strand.
GAATGTTTAAAGGGGAAGGCTGATTTGATTGCAAGCAGGATCATGATCAAAATCCGGGGTGAGCTATTGTTCGATGGAAAATATATGGGTGCAATTCTTTGGTCAAATGGTACAGTTTTGCATGTGCTTTCTTTATGGTCATTACAAGCATGATTCCTAACTATGAGATCCCTCATTTCTGCCTTTACAAACTCCTTGACCTATGTTTGTTGCTTGAGGACAAGCAATGGTTAAGTTTGGGGGAATTGATCTAATGTGTTTTTAGTATGCTTTTGGACTCGTTTTACTTTCGCTTTTCTAGGCTTTTTCTTGTCTTTGGAGGCTTATTAGGTGAAATAAGACGTGAAGCGAAGATTGGAGCTTCTGTTGAAGTTTTGAGGCGAAAAGTGACAAAATGATGATCAAATATTCAAATGGCCATAACGTTTGAACCGTAAGGAACTACGTGGCCCGTAACCACTTTTCGGAAAGCCTCAGCCGAGCCCGATAGAAGTGATGAAGGCCAAAATCTCGTAACAAGTCTGCCCGACAGAGAAAAAGCACTGTCCGATCCGGTAAAATTTGAGGAAGTCTGGCGTAAAAATTATGCCCGAGAAAATCATTTAAAGACATGATTTTTGACCTAATGGCACACTTTTTTCACTTTTAACTTCTCTTTCGGGAACTTTGCCTCCATCTTCTTGCTTAGCCTCCTTTTGGAAAACCTTGGAGTTTATGCAATCCATGGTGTTTTTGTGTTGATCTACTATTAGTGAAACTTTTTTTATCTTCTTCTTCCCTTAATCTCTCTTCCTTACTTGCTTTATCATGATTTCTATTTTGATTTCTAGTTTTGCTTTCTTTGTTTCTATTTCAATGGTTGAATAGATCTAAGTTAGATTAGGGATGAAATTAGGGTGAGATAAGTTCGGTAATCTCAAATAGGTTAGATTCTAAGAACATCCTATCTCTAATGGTGGATTTAAAGCCATAGATCTAGCTTGATCATCTAGATCCAAATCTCAAATGTTCATTAGTGTCAAAGGCTCAATGAACATTGGATATACAATAGAGAAGCAAGTGCTTGGACCAATGGAAGTTGAGTTTGAGCATTTGTGGACTTATCAAACCAATTCTTAAAGCATCCTTGCAAATCAAGACCAAATGGAAGTGTAGGTTCTTGATTTGTATAGGAAGTGATCGGGTATCATGGAAGTGACCCAATCAAAGATTATGTTTGAGTCTAGGATTCGATCTCTAATAGGAACCTGAACAAGAGACTATCCAACCAAATCCTCAAATTAAAATCTCTAATCTAACGCTTTTAGCATTCGTTTAATCTTTCGTTTAGTTTACTTTCGTTTACTTCAATTCGCTTATCTAATTTCTAGTTATAATCAATTGAAAACTTAAAATCAGTTTTGTTTAGCTGAAAAATTGCAATTAAAACTCAATTAAAAACATTGGAAATTGTGATTTACAATAGGATTCTTAGGCCATCTTTAATGCAGACCTTAATGGGTCTTCTGAAAAAATATTATATCGGTGTATTGATATTTTTTTGGCTAAAAAGTAAAAACAAATCCTATTGAGGATTTTTCTAACAAAAATAAGATCTGTCATTTTCTTCTTTATTCCTTTCTCTCTCATCTTCTTTCTCTCTCTTCTCAATTTAAGTTTTTTTGGTGTGGGTCTGCAATGAGGATGCTCTTAGGACAATTGTAATTGAACCCAGCAAAAATCTTGTTTCAGAAATTGAAATAAAATTGTAAACAAGATATTTTTTTAACAAATAAGATCTCCCATGTTCCTATCTCTTCAAAGTATCTCTATTGATCATGTACTTATGTTGGAGTATTAGACCATCCACATTGCATATCTTTAAAAATCTAAAAAACACTATTGAAATCTAAAATATTAGAAAAAAATGTAAAATTGGATCTTTTGGAGGTGTGTCTAGAATGTTTTTAGACCAAAAAAAAAATTAAAAAAAATTGAAAAATGAAGACACTTCTAAGTGTTCTCTAATGAAGATGCCCTTACACTTTTCGAAGTAAATTTATAAAGATACCATTATCTCTAGAATTCATGTAAATACCTCTATAAAAAATATATATATTTTTGCAAATTCCCAAATTATACACATATAAACAAAATCTTATACATAGGATTCTCACTTAAATGCATGTAAATATACCAAAACTGTAATACATACTTTTATAAATATATGATTTCAATACACTTGAAGTTAACTGATATTTAAAAAGAAAAATTTGATAGTTGGCTCCCCAATAATGAAAAGTAGAGTGAAGTGGATAATACGCTGGACAAGGCGCGTCTGTATGTGTTGTAAACATCTATATATTATTGGAATTTTGTCACCTAACTTTACTCTTCAATAAATTTCGTTTTATATTCCTCGTGGGGTTTTCCAAATTAGAGTTAATTTTCACGAGCCTGAAAGCCCTTCTTTGGTCCCCCTCCCCTCAAAATAAACCCTTCTCTTTCTTCATATATATATACTAAATATCCTTTTTGCTGATTGCGTCAAGTTAGATGTTACTTAAGACTTTTCTATTAATATATATATACAATGAAAGCTGAGATGTCACGTTTTGTATTATTCCCATTATCACATAACACAACGCACAACCATTAATAGTACCGATGATAATAATAGTAATATTCCCTTTGTTTTTTTAATGTAGGATGTTTAAGTTTAATACTCACATATTAATAAAATTGTTCAAATGAAAAAACAAAACTTACTTTTTAATATATAGTGTTTAAGGTTATTTTTTTTAACATCAATTTGGATCATAAACCTGACCCAATAAACAAATTGTTGTACAGACCACAATATAGTGGGTTCAAACCGGATACCTCGAATATCAGAGGAAAGTACTTAACCCGTTAACTACCTTGCTCCGGTATAGTGTTTAAGGTTAATGCACACATATCAATAAAATTGTCACAATGACGAAAATAACTTTACTTTTTATAGAAAATGTCTAAAAATAATCTCTTACTTTTGTTTAGTGATAAATTAATACAATAACTATTTTTTTTTAATTAATCTTCAATTTAACAAAACTGATTAAGTAATACCCCACTTGTTTAAAATATGGTCAATTAATACTTTCACCGTCAACTCCGTTAAAATCAGCTAACGACGTTAATTTTGCCGTTGAGACAGGACATGTGGCACGCCACGTGGAGATTAATAGTCACGTCGGTTTTTAGGAGAAAAGACTAAAAAAATCTCCTACTTTTTTCAAGTGATAAATTAATATCCCTACTAATTATTTTAATTTAATCTTCATTTTAACCAAAGTAAAAAATTAAATCCACAATTTTGTAAAATGAGATCAATATTTCAACCGCTAATTCCATTAAAATTGATTGACGAGGTTAATTTTTCCGTTTGATTGCGAACACGTGGCTAAAATTCCATATGGTGTTGACATAGAGACATGTTTCAAGTCCAGGTCGGGTTGAAAAATATCCACCGATAAAATTACTTGATGCGCACCGACAAAATTTTGTCGTTGATTCCGTTAAAAAACCATGTGTATTTTTTAACCCGGCCTGGACTCGAAATGGGACTTTAGTTCAACATTATAGATATGACTATTAATTTTCATTGGGGATAAATTTATCATTTTTGTTAAATTGAAGATTAAATTAAAAAAAAATAGGATAGATATTAATTTATCACCCGATAAAAGTAGGAGATTTATTTAGTTTTTTCTCCTAAAAACTAATGTGGCTAAATCTCCACGTGACGTGCCATGTGTGCTGTCTCAACGGCAAAATTAAAGTCGTTAGCTGATTTTAACGGAGTTGACGACAAAAGCCTTAATTAACCATATTTTAAACAATTGGGAATCAATTAATCACTTTTGTTAAATTAAGGATTAAATTAATTTTTTTAGGAAGAATACTAATTTACCACTAGGTCAAAGTAAGAGATTTTTTTTGTCATTTTCCCTACTTTTTAATATATGGTGTTTAAAGTTAATACACATTATAAGATTGTCAAAATGATAAAATAATCTTACTTTGTAAATAATAACTACAATAATAAAAAATAAAGTAGATGTACTATAGTCTTTTTATGTATGAAAATAATAAAAAAAATTATTATTATTAAAGACACATTATTTTATTATTTTTCATATATCTAATAGGTGAGAGTCTTCTCTAGAGACCGGCCCCGATGCCAATAAAATTAGTTTAAAATCCTTATATTTTTAAAATGAAAGAGTAATAATTATATATAAAAGAAACAAAAGAGCAAGTTGTTTGCTTGCTCTGTGTAGCAAACCACAATTCTCCCACTGATGGAATTATGATAGAGACATAACGCTCAAATAAATCTTATACGACTTTTCTTCAATTATTATTATTCTCTTTTATATGTATATATTGCTACACTAACAATAAAAAAGAAATCAACAATATCAAAACACACACATATCAATGGCTGCTCCAAAACCAAAAAGATGCTCTTTAATAACACTTTTAAGCATCTCTCTTCTTCTCATCGTTCTTTCACTCTTTCTCCCTTTTAACCCTTTCTTCGATTACAGAACACAACGTAACAACTTTTCTGTCTCTGTCTTTTCTCCTCCTCCTCTATCTCTTGTCGGAACCCGTATCGTAACAAACACAACCGTCCTGGCTCCGGTAGCATCTTCTTCCATTAATGATCAACAAAAGCAAGTAACAAACACTACAGTTGTGTCTCTGGTCTCGTCGCCTTCCATTAATGATCAGGAAAAGCTAGTAACAAACACTACAGTTGTGTCTCTTGTCTCGTCTCCTTCCATTAATTATCAAGAAAAGGAAACAAATACTTCAAGCTTTGAAAGTAAAAGAGTTATTAACAGAGTATGTTGTACTAATTTTATGTTTATTTAAAACGTTATTTGTTTATTTTAGTAATTTTATGTCTAACAATTCATAATTTTACCAATTAAATAATTTTGATACAAATTTTACTAAATTACAGTTTTAGTGCTGAAGCTCCTTACCGCTATAGTTATACTAAAAGTCTTCTAAATCGACTCCATAGTTAAAAGATAATCTTGATTTTATTAATTTTTATGTAATTTAACTTTTTATTTTTGGTATGATTAGGAACTAAGAGGATTGAATAAAATAGAAAGAAGTTTGGTTGAAGCAAGAGCAGCAATTAAAAGGGCAGCTTCGTCACGAAATTACAGCAATCCTCTGTACAGAAACCATGCTGCTTTTCTACAGTTAAGTTTTGTTTTCAATAAAAGGGATTATTGGTATTTTTAGCTTTAATTTTATTTGATACAAAAATTGTGAACTATGAAAATGATTTTTTAAAATTATGAGTTTTGAATTTAATTCCTACACTTTAATAATCAAGATTTTAAACCTAAATCTCAAACTTAAACTTAAATTTACGATATAATTAACTCAATTTTTTATAAATGTTTTTAGTTTAATTCTGACAATTAAAATTTAATTTTGTGTTTATGATTTAATTTCATTTAAAAATTTTGGTTATTAAAATTTGGGGTCTAAATAAGTCGGTATTAAAATTTATGATTTAAAAATTATTTAATTTGGAAAAAAATATTTAATAGTTAAAGATTTTTTAATAAAAAAACAAAAAGTTTAAAGTTGAAACTATCATAATCCCTAAATATGATCATATCTTGTTTATTTAAAATGTTTTTTCTGTTTAAAGGCACACGTTACTAACACTTTTATCTGATAAAAAATTCAAAAATTTAATATATTCAAAATAAAATAAAAATGGGGGATTTCAAAAATACTTTAATTCAAATTTTGTTTGTTTTTTTCAAAAATGCCACGCAAATATATTATTGGTATCAGGACATATTTACAAAAAAAAAGTCTTGGATTAATGTATTTTACATAATTCCTCGATAAAAATAAAATGTTTAGAAAAATATTTAGTTTGTAAAAATTCAAATAATTTAATTTCAGAAGACGCCAAAATTAAGTAAGACATTTAACTAAATATAGGAGTATATTATTTTAATATAGTTGTCATATTTGACATCGATTTCATCATATAATTCATTTAAGACGGAAAACAATTAGTTACGGTTACGCCATTCTGCACGCAACCCCATGGAATCTCTCTCTCTACCTTTGAATTTCAACTTTATATTAAAATATAAATACGTTCTAAAACTGTTCTATCACTAATTACTATCCTATCGATTTTTTTTGGAATCTTATATACTTTATCATAAATTCACAGTTCAAAAGCTATACCCTGAAATTTTAAAAATTCTGTATTTTAAAATTAATAGTAAAATTAAATATATTAGAAAAATGTTCGCTTTTATGAAACTAATTAGATTTTCTTATGTATATAGTTTTTTTTGTATTGTTTTCATAAATATTTTTTATGAAACCCAAAAATTTTAAAGAGCGAATTTTGAAAATATCACAGTTATTTTGAAAACTCTATCTTAAAATAATAAATAAAAATTTCGTTTAGTTTTTTTGTGTAAAAAAATCAGTTAGTTAATATTGAGTATTAAAAATTAGTTAGTTAATATTGAGTATTAAAAAATAGTTACATCATAATTTTAAAATATTAATCAACCGCCATAATATATATATATATATATATACATACTGCCTAGTTGATAACAACAAAGATACCAAACTTCACTGATAAACATTTATACCCAAAATGTACATGTTAAAAAAATAATAAAGTCTATACAAAAAAACATAAATGATTAAAAATATATATTCGTTGACCTTTTTAGTAAAATCATAGAAAAATATGATATTCAACTTGTTGCATATTATTTGATTATATCACAAATATAATAAATTTCAATAGCGTGAATGTAGCACCCCGTGTTTAAAGACATGGTAGTGCATAACAAAAAAATTAAGAGAATTAATTTCGAGTATCGTGTGAGTGAAAATAAAATATGTGTTAAATTTTCATCGCTAAATTAAATCTTTCAAGATGTCGGGTGTTATAATAAAACATTATAGTGGAATTATATATCAATTAAGCATATGTATATCTTTAACATCAAAGAAAAAACACACTATAGTGGAATTAAAAATATTTCATAATCAAAACAATAATTTCTTTGTAAACATACTTTTATGGGGAATTATGTAAATACTTTAATTCGATAGACTTTTACAAATTGGTCCTAAAATATAAGAATATACCACTTATACTGTTGAGTCTAGTATTACTATATTTTTACAAAAAGTGCTTGAATTATGACATTTTTGCAAATCACCTTATTTTTATTTATTGTAACAGCACTGATCTCATATAAAATATCTAATTTATCTCACATTCTATATTATATATAATCAGGAGCCACACGGAAATGGTGAATCGGTTTAAAGTGTGGACGTACACTGAAGGTGAAGCACCATTGTTCCATGATGGACCTGTGAATGACATTTACGGAATTGAAGGTCAATTCATGGACGAATTTTGCACAGATGGGCCCAATAGAAGAAGTCATTTTCGTGTAGATCGGCCTGAAGACGCTCATGTTTTTTTCCTACCATTTAGTGTGGCTAAGGTTATTCACTTCGTTTACAAACCCATTACCTCTGTTGAAGGCTTTTCACGAGCTCGTCTACACCGTTTATTCGAGGATTATGTCTCTGTTGTAGCTACTAAATATCCTTTTTGGAACACGAGCCAGGGAGGTGATCATTTCATGGTTTCTTGCCATGACTGGGTACGTTCATTTCTCTTTTACTATTACATATAAATATCATATAATTTGACATGATTAGTACGTTAGTATTAATGTTCGTTTACATGTTGTTTGTGATGGTGATGCATTATGGTATCTTTTCTCTTGACTATGGACTCCATATGTTATGTGTTCAAGAACACTAGATATGTCATTCCTTCCACCGAACCTTCTCTACATCTCTAACATAATTTGAAAAGTTATTAAAGACTGAGGTGAGGCTAGGAAAAAAACCGAACCAAAAAACCGGCCAAAAAACCGAACCGAACTGAAAAAATGGGTTCAATTCAGTTCCGGTTCCGGCCAAAAGAACCTACTGGATCCGGTCGAGTTACTACCCGAGATCCATTGGGTATCAAAGCAACCGTACGTTTTTTTAAAAAAAACTTCATGATATGTTTTTTTAACTCCACCATATATTTCCAACCTTGCAATTTTTGGTTCTTCAAGTATTTTTCCGGTATTTTTTTGGTTCTTCTGGTGTTTTTTGGTTCTTTGGGTAATTATCCAAACCGGTTTTATTTCGGGTATTTAACGGTTCTGATAAGTATTCTATAGTCATGAAACCGAAGAACCAAATCTACCAAATTGGAACCGAACAAATACCCAAATGCCTAGACATACAAAAAATATGGGTCCATGCCAGAAGGAAAATAGCTGCCCTTTTTGTTTAGACCAATGCTAACTCATCAACTATCAAACGGATAAAGCTACCATCATTTTGCTCACTAGTATATTAATAAAATAAGATCACATGCATATACATTAGTGTTCTCCTTTCATATGAATATAACTTATTTATATCGATTTTATAGGCACCGGACGTGATCGATGGTAACCCAAAGTTATTCGAGAGATTAATAAGAGGACTTTGCAATGCAAACACCTCAGAAGGATTCCGACCCAACATAGACGTATCCATCCCCGAAATTTATATTCCTAAATCCAAATTAGGTCCTTCTTTTCTTGGTAAATCACCAAGATTTCGATCAATTTTAGCATTCTTTGCCGGGAGAACACACGGCAATATCCGAAAAATCTTATTCAAACATTGGAAAGAAAAGGATAACGAAGTACAAGTTTATGAACGTCTTCCTCCCGACAAAGACTACACAAAATTAATGTCAACAAGCAAGTTTTGTTTATGTCCAAGTGGTTGGGAAGTAGCTAGTCCAAGAGAGGTTGAGGCAATATATGCAGGTTGTGTACCGGTTATCATATCGGATAATTATTCGTTACCATTTAGTGATGTGTTGATTTGGGATTCATTCTCTATACAAATACCTGTTTCGAGGATAACGGAAATCAAGACGATATTGAAGAGTATATCTCAAGTTAAGTACTTGAAGATGTATAAAAGAGTGCTGGAAGTGAAGAAACATTTTGTGTTGAATAGACCAGCTCAACCGTATGATGTCATGCATATGATGCTTCACTCAATTTGGTTAAGAAGACTTAATCTTAGGCTCACTATATAACCTTGTGTTTTAATTGTAATTTGTTTGTTTGTTCAGCAAGAAGTAAATAAGTTTCAAGAGTTTACATGTAAGATCGGTATATAAACAATATTTTAAATGGTTGATTTATTAAATATAATAAAGGAAGGAGGTATAACAAACGATCGAGTAGAAGTTTTGAGACACAAAGGTAGGGAGTGTGGCAAAAAAAGTATACATAAGTTTAAAAGTACTTCCACTTTCATCGTGGCCAAAAGATCTTTACTATTAATGTTTTTGACCAATTAGTAACTTTGCCAATTTTTTTTAACATTTCTGGTATGTGTGAAAAATAAATGAATTGTGTGTTTTATAAAACTCAATTAAACATAGGGGTGTGTGTAGCACCCGTGTCCGGAATTGGAAACGGCACGGGTGATATCTCGGAAGGAAACCGAGAGAAATGCGGGTGAGGGGACCCGCG
>KE150712.1:59598-75292 GCA_000411095.1 Aethionema arabicum
TCTCTTTACTTTCTCATTTCTAAGTGTTTATATAACTATAGGTATAAAAGTTAATAAGTATAAAAGAGAGAGAGACATGCCGACAAAAAGAAAAAGCCTCAACGTCTCTTTGCACATGCTTTTCGAATTAAAGCTAAATGGTTGTGCAAAATTAATATATATATTTCTAATTTCGAGATAAAGAAAAAGTATTTTTATGTTACATTTTTCTTTTATTTGTTATAAATAAATTATTGTCATTTATTATCGGAGTAAATTGAGCTACTAGTGTGTTGGAATTGTACATAGATAAGAGAATCAAATACTGACTAATATATAAACAATTAAAGATACGAGCTACTTCCACTCATTATCAATTAGTTTGGAGTTAAAATCTTATATTTCTTAGAGAAATTATCAAAAATGGCATCTCAAAGTGCTATATTTTCATTTTTAGCATCCTTCCTTCCCTTTCAAATGAATGGACCATAATACCCTTGTTTACATACAGTTTACATACGGTTACATACAGTTTACATACGGTTTACATACGGTTTACATACAGTTTACATACGGTTTACATACAGTTTACATACGTTTTACATACGGTTTACATACAGTTTACATACGGTTTACATACGGTTTACATACAGTTTACATACGGTTAATAATTTTAATAATTAAATGACATAAAAGGGTATTGTTGTCCATCTNTACGGTTAATAATTTTAATAATTAAATGACATAAAAGGGTATTGTTGTCCATCTAGAAATCCAAAATGTCATTTTTATAAGAAATGTCATTTCAGTACCATTTTTGCTAAAAAACTCATTAAAGTGTCATTTTTGCAAATCCCCCTATTTTTTATAACTAATTTCCTCACTAAATTTTCCGGTTTGATTCTCCAAAATATTTGAACTCAAATAGTAGCGGCTAGACTAAATTTAATTTAAAAATATTTGTTAAAATTGGGAAAAAAACACATATTATTGGACACACTAAAAAAATATTTATACACATGTTATTAATTATACTAAACAATGCGAGAATGGTCATTTTATCATTTTATTATTATTAGTTTTATTTAATTATATATTAATTGTTTCTTATAAACTATAAAAATGATGTTGAAGAAAAATGTTTTTTTTACTTGCTATATTTTTTTTTTCTGTATCGTCCAATTTTATGGGATGTCTTCAAGGCACACTATATTTTTTCTCTCTTTCTATCTCAGAGTAATTTATTTTATATAAACAGTATAAATATTAGTAAAATTTGCACATGCACCCACGTGACTCCGACAAAACGTAACGTATATCCACGTACAGTTCGGTTGATTACAGAAATTTACCTATTTTGAGGTAAGTGTATAAAATAAATACAATTTTTTTATTTGCTAATATATGCCTATCAATTTTCTCAAAACTTACAATCATTCTATATTTTTCATACTACTATATTTTTTTTATTCCTAACTGACATCATTAGTCGAAAACTAATTAGAAATAAATTGATCCGTCTTGAATCTATTAATTGATCCGTCTGCATTTCTCTTGATTTTAAAATCTATTTAAGACTATAACTTTTACTCCGACGGGTTTATTAACTAACACCCGCGACTTGTTTTTGTTAATCAAGTCAATTTCTTCTAGACATGTCTTTATCCATTTCGTAGACCCTTTTGCTTCTTGATAATTAAGTGGTTCATCATTGACTGGTAAAAGAAGTTTCTCACTTTCTAAATCAGCAAGAAGAACATAGTCTCCAAGATAGCTAGCTGATTAACTTGACGGTGTGATCTTTTTGGTTCTTGTTGAGCTACTTTTGTTTGAACCGACACGTTAGCTTCATTTAAATTTGGTTGTTCTAAATGAGGTAGAGGTGTTTGTTGAACCTCTTCTTGTTCATGTGCTGGATCATAATCATCATGAAAAACATCGTTGTGTTCTTGATGTGGTGGAATTTGTGGTAAGTCTTGGTTATCTTGTATTTCGGGATTATCATTTGCTTGATTATTCCCAACTACAAATGGTATGTTACCTTCATCCATAACTACTTCATCCATAACTACTTTCCAAGTCATGTGAAACATTTCAGAATTATTAGCACCATTTTCATCGGCTCCCTTCTAATTCGAAACCGCTTTCTCGTCGAAAACTACATTTCGGTTTACAACGATTCGTCTTGACGTAAGGTTATAGCGCCTACGATTTGGATCATGGTTCTATCCCGAGGTGCACAAGTCTTATCGACCTATTATCAAACTTTTTAAGATGTTTGGATTCCACCTTCGCGTGAGCAACGCAACCAAATTAAAATTCGTATATGATCAACATTCGGTTTCTTGCCTCACAAGGTTTCATACGATGTTTGATCATTAAGAGCCCTCGTTGGAGTGCGATTGAACAGTTAATTGGCGTGACGAACAACTTCTCCCCATAAGTAATTCAAAACCCTCATCCCTTTAAGTATGCTCCTAGTCATCTTCATTAATGTGCGGTTTCATCTTTCAACGACACCGTTTTGTTGCAGTGTATATTGAGCCCTGGATCAACCACGAGATTGACTTGGATCTCGGTTTTCGCTATCCCCATGAGTATCATTTCTACCTCGTTTCTCAACAACATTAGTCTTAGTATGAATCAAATCACCTCGTTCCATTCTCCTTGCTTCTTTACCGAGAAGACTATCACTAATGATATCCATGGTGAGCTTTTCTTTCGGAGATCAGTTACTAAGTGTAACTACAAGTGCACCCCAACTTTTTGGCAAGGAACTAAGGAATAGAAGAGCTTGTAACTCATCATCAATATTCATCTCATTTTTTTTTCAATTGATTAACGAGTCCCTTGAAATTATTAAAGTGCTCAATCATATTATAAACATCCTTATACTCTAATTTTACTAACCTTCCAACTAAGTTGGCTTTATTATGCGGTGTCTTTTTTTGAATCATGGACTCAAGTCTTGTCCATAACTCATAAGCATTTATATAACTGAAAGCATATTCAAAGAGAGATTTTATTACAGTACTTACGAATCATGGCAATAGTCCACCGATTTAGTAGCTCCCATTGAGCGTCACTTTTACATTATACCTTTTCGTTGTTGACGATGGGCTCATGCAAATCCTTGCAATATAAATGGTTTTCCATCATCGACTTCCAATATGAATAGTTGTTGGTCGTGAGCTTAAACATGTCTCCATCATGAGCAATGTTTTCTTCCATCTTGAACTACACGAGCTAATGACGACTCCAACTAAACCTGTTTCTGATACCACTGTTAGGAGAAACTCGTAATCTTACTACTATTTTTTGCAGTAAAAGAGTTTTTCATTTTTAAATCTTAAATGTCTATCTTAACTTCACGAAAATATTTGAGTTTTTTCCAACATATTAATACGTGTAATGTCATTTCTAGAGATAAATCAAATTGAATGCATCTACAATTGTAACTTGTAAGTTTTGTTTATTCACGTATCCATAATTACATTTTTTGGCCCAGCAAATACAGAACGAAACTCTGTCCCACATCGAACAAGATTTAAGCCAGACGTCAAGTGATAGCCCTATATGACATATCCTGTGCAGCATGGTATTATTCATGGAGCCGTGTGGTGAGCACAAAGCGAACTATTCTTTCGCCTTTTACTAAAGAATACCGTGTGTTCTTCACTTTTAACGGCATACACCTATTTTTTTGTAGGGTTTGTTTCTTTAGAAACACCCATCAAATTTTTAGTTCAATTATTTCATGACTAACTTTATTTGATTATTTAGTTAAGATTGTGAAGGCATGTTCAATGTAGAACAAAAAAAAAAAGGGAGAGAAATGAGATCCAAAATATTTAAAAAGTATCATAAGTAACATACTTTTAATCTACTTATAATACCTTGAAATTACTTTTAATTTCACGAGAAACACCCATCAAATTTCAGTTCAATCATTTCTTGACCGTCTACTCAATTATTTAGTTAAGATCGTAATTACGGATCGGCTCAATATTTTATTATATTTTCATATTTTGTTAAAGGCTCAATGGTTAGTTGGAGAGATTCTTGTTTTTTTAGCAATTTTAACTTAATTTAAAAAATAAACACATTTAATAATTAGATGATATAAATTAAGTGAAATTTCATTCACCAAGTAAAAAATAATTACAAAATGATAATTAATTGTTTATTCATTTTTTCTTAAATTGTGTGAAATTTCTAAAAAAAAATCAGTCTTTTTGAGACATAGTGAGTATATATTTTTATTAAAGATGTTCCAATGTGAAATACATTTATAAATCCAAAGTCGAAAGGGATGTGGTGAATCTTTCTTGACAACATCTAGCTCTAGTTCTGCTACTGTTAATAAAGCAGAATAGTAGTTGGAACTTACAAAAGATTTATGTGTATTGTGGCTACATATCATGTAATTGAAATAACGAACGTTTTACAGAGATTGTAACAAAAAGGCGTTTTCGACGAAAATTGGTTAACTTAACTTGATCATGAGGTTAGTTTGATGGTTTGTGTATGGTATGGTCGTTTAAGGATGTGTGCAAATGTAAAAAAAATCATGTAATTTGAGACGGAAAGAGTAACATTTATACATATCACCACGAAAACATACTGTTTAACAATACTAAAAACAAATAAACATACAAATAAAAAGCAGCCGATAAATACTACTTAGTGATACGTACACAGTTTTAAACGTTTAGAAAACGATACATATAAATGCTCAGAACGAAAACAAAAAAATGCTCAGAACGCATCCTCACTTAACATCCAAATATAGACAAAGGTCCTCATAAGAATGAAAAACAATTGACTTATAGCTATAACCATTTTAAAGACTTTGGCACATCGTATTGTTGTAATACAAAGGAGGGGTTAGATACAAGACAAAAGCCAGCTTCAGATTCAGATTCAGTGAAGAAACACCACTTTGGCACTTGCTGATATTTTACTACAGAAGACAAGATTCTCTCGAGTGCATAATAAGATAAGATCACAACATTTGGAGATGAAGATCACCTGCCTGCTGTGCAAGCTCCACCATCATACCTTCGTCAAAGAACTTGTTTCCGCTTACATCTTCGCTCATTCCCTGCAATAACACAATAACCAACACATCCATCTCGTCAGATGAAGCTAGTAGCTTTCTTGCTGCATCAAACCCAAAATTCTGTGTGGACTTTAAATCGATTAAGGGAATAGAGACTTTGGTGGAAGTTTAGCCCTTGAACTATTCCGTTTGGTGAAAAAAAGCCTCCGACTATCATAACAGTATTTTAAACCATGAATTTTAATAACCGAGTTTTCTTAAAAGCAACCGGATTTTTTAAATCAAAATCAAACTTTAAACACAAAATTTAACCATAATCTCAAAATTTAACCCACATGTATAATCCGGATTTGGATTAATCATACTAAAAGTTCAAGTTTAAATCTGAGATTTCGGTTCAAAAAAAACCTAGTTATTAAGGTTTAAGGTATCAAAGTTGAAGTTTTTTTTTTTAACATCATCAAAGTTGAAGGTTTAAATACCCATTTTGATAGTCAAGGGTTTTTTAAATCAAAATTAAAGTTTAAACTCAAAATCAAACCCAAAAATATTATCCGAATCTAAATTAGATATACTAAAATTTTAAGTTTGAATATGAGATTTTGGTTTAATAAACCTGGTTATCAAAGTTGAGAATATTAAAATAAAAAAAATTGATAGTTGAAAATTTTTTCAACAAACGAAAATAATTCAAAATTAAGAATGATACCTTTCTACGCCGAGTTTTCACCATGAATTCACGAGCAAGGTGCTGAATAGGAGCAGGCTCGAGAGGGCGCAATATGATGGCCTTATCGAGAGGGTCTCCAGGTACAATTGCCCAGTGATCAAACACAGAAACGCAGAAGGCCTGTCCCTGTGTGTGGTACCTCAGGTCTGTCTCAAAACCAAATGATTCTATCACAGGCAGAAAAGCCTGGATACCAAAACCAATCAAAATCAGTATACAATGGAGAAAGAGGCGAGATAAAAACTTGGTAAAAGATAAGAAAAAGACAGATAACGAACAAACAAACCTTCACAATATAAGCTGGAGTACCAGGCTGAGGAACATCAGAAGTTACATGGCCACGTCTACGTGACAGAACTGTGTAGATGGCAGTCACACAGTCGATTGGCGTTTGAATCTGAAACATAACCATAGCTATCATATCATTAACAAAAATATCAAAGAATGTATTATCAGAAAGGGGGAAACTGCAAAAACAAATAAACCCTCACCTTGTAACAAATCGCCAAATAAAAAACCCCAATTTTAAAGTTCGCAGAAAATAAACCTAACATTTGATATAACTATAAAAAAAGAACTGTAACTTTGCTCCATTAAACGTCAAATTTCTTAAAGAATACCCCTAAACTTTTAAATTTGTAAAAAAAGCCAATAAAGTTTTTTTGAGAAATTTTATTTTTAAAAATGTGAATTTGTTCCAAATTTTATTTAAAATTCAATATATTTTGACTAAAAATAATGTTTTTAGTTAAGGCATGATAAAAATAAAATAAAAATATATTTTAAAACCCTGATGATGTGTAGAAAAGCTAATACGACGTAGAAAGGGATATACCTCAACATAGTAAACAGGTTCCATTAGTCTTGGAGTTGCCATAAGAAAAGCTGAATAGGCAACACGTCGAGCGGTTGGAATCATCTGACCAGATCCTCTATGTAATGGTTCTTGTGCTATTCGTGCATCAACAATCTTGAACTTTACATTTCTGATGGGTTCATCACAAAGAGGTCCTTCTCGGGCACCCCACTGGAACCTGTAATAAAGCAATTCAGCTACAGGCAACAAAATAGAAGCAAATGAAAATGAGAAGGCTGTGTAAAAGATGAATATGATTATACCCTTGAACAATGGAATCCTTTACTGCACTCAACAAGTTCTTGTCAACCTCAGATGGTAAAGTGTCATCCAATAGAATATTTGGCCCCTGATTAGTCAGAAATCAATAAGCAAAAGGTTTATGGTATTTTAGACCCTAGACTATATACGTTTGATGGAAAAAACTCTCAACTATTAAAATAGTTTTTTTAACCCTGAATTTTGATAACCAGATTTTTTTAATCGAAATTAAACTTTGAGCACAAATTAACCGTAATCTCAAAATTTAACCAGAAAATATAATTCAAGTTTGAATTAATTATACTATAATTTCAAGTCTAGATTTGAAATTTCGGTTTAAGAAACCTAGTTATTAAGGTTTAGAGTTTAAACAGCCTGATTATCAAAGTTAAAGGTTTAAAAAAACTATTTTGATAGTTGAGGGTTTTTTTCACCAAATGGAGATAGTTCAAGGTCTAAAATTGTCAAGAACAAACAATCATAAAAGAAAGAGAGAAAACTCAGGTTATAGATTTTAAAGTTTACCTGTTTGTCAGGGCCAAAAGCCCAAATGGAACGTGCTGCAAGTAAATCCCAATCATACTTAGTCTTGAAGAAGTCACCAAGTTGTTTTCTGTTCCAGTCAATGCTCACGACACCATTCTCAATGTCCTCTGCAAGTCCTCTATCCAATGGCTCTGCGATCTTTAATATGAACAAGATACTAAATTAATCAAAAAAGTATACGTGCTTGAGCACCATATGCAACATTTCTCCTAGATATAAGGGATAACAGAGAAAAGACAAGATATCCTACCATAGTTATTTTGTTCTTTTTGTTCGGTGTTTCAGCAAAACACTTCATTGACGATGATTCAACCACAGTCTCACAAAAGGAGACCACAGGATCTGCCACCTGCAAATTTAAGAGAGGAAAAGGATATACTAACAAATCAGTAATAAGCCTTCAGAAAAAAATCACCAGAAGGATTAATTAGATATAAAGCTAGATACCTTTACTTCAACCTCTGAATATAACTCCCTGAGATCTTTCATGATAGAATCCAAGTACAACTCACCCGTGCCGAGAATAGTATGTTCCCCAGACTCTTCAACTTTGGTAATAGCAAGGGGATAACTTTTACTAATTTTCCTCAGCCCTTCCACCATTCTAGGTAGCTCACTAGGATTCAAAGGCTCAGTAGCAGTCTTGACAACTGGCAAGGTATTGAACTGTAGTGCCCTGAATATATAGATGTCTTCATCGTAGTTTGAATCACACAACGTGGCAGTTTTCATGATGGATGCATCAACACCTTCAATTAAAACCCAAGAACCAGGAGGCGCACTGCTTACAGCTATCCTATATCTAGCTTGATAAATCCATAGTTTAGACACTTCTTTTATAGTCATGTCTTCTTCATCCTCAGGTGAATAGCCCTCTCCTAGTACACGTACACTTTGCCCTGTTCGAATCGTACCACTATAAACTCTACCAAAGGCATCAAATACACTAGTGTCTGATTTGGGGTACAGCTTTGTTACGTTAACCATGAGAGGACCAGAGGGATCACATTCTACCATTGATTCATAAATCGTGGAATCTTTTGGTCCAGTGTATGTATGGTCAACCTTCCTGGTTGCAGCCTCTCTAGGGGAAGGAATGTGTTTAACCAACATATCGGTGAAACCTGACGCCGAACCAAAAACTGAGCTACATGCTAACCTAAGTAAAGGTCTAACGTTTAGTTTATATGCACTATTACTCAGGGTAACCCCTAATTCTGCAAGGGTGGTCTCTACACTTTTCTTATGTTCACCTATCACTTGGCTGTATATTTTATATAGAGGCTCCAGAATAAACTGAACAAATGCTCTTTCTCCCCCACCTGCTGGCGGATTCTTCTTAAATACCCTAATATCAGGGTGAAAATAAACATCTCCCCAAAGTCGAGATGCAAACTTCTCCACGTCCATCTGGATCCCATGAAGCTTGGAATACAGTTTAGCAAAAGATTGCAATGTGAAGGACCATCCGGCAGTGCCACTGGCAAAACAGACATTTCCGGCTGCAGGGTCTATAAGTGGTAAATTTCCAGCAGTTGTTGAAGCAGCTGTTATGTGGGTATTAATGACTTCGATTGTATGCCTTAACTTATAGTAAGCATCCCTGGGAGGTAGTTTGAGCTCAGTTATGAGCCTGTCAACCTTTTGGAGAAAAATTGATAAACAACCAATCACTTAATGCACGGTAATAGAAATCTCACACAATATATATCAATTTATACGCTAAAGCAAGATATGTACCTTATTGATCACAACAACAATAGGGAGACGGTCCTGGATTGCATGTCGTATAGCCCTCTCTGTGTTGACCTGAATAAGATAGTAGAGATAATTACATAGAGTAAATCTTGAATAACAAACTGCAAACTTAAAAGGAATAAACGAACACTTACCATCACTCCTTCAGCAGCATCAACAATTAGAACAGCACCATCGGCAAGTCTTAGAGAAGCAGTCATTTCGTCGGAGAAATTAACATGTCCAGGGGTATCCAAGATATTGCACAAGTATGATTTGGATCTGCTGTCCTCAAGAACAAGAGACATTGGAATCGCTTTGATTGATATATTTCTCTCCTGCTCATCAACTCTTGTGTCTGTATATTTCATGTGCTTCTCGTTTTTCACATTAAAAGTAGACATATGGTGAGTTTGTTCCACTAACATATCCATGAAAACAGTTTTCCCATGCTGTAGATGCCCCACAAGGGCAACATTTCTCACAAGTGCAGGATTAGACATGAGACCGATAAGAAATTGTGTTGAAACGTATGTTGAAGCATCCTTCACCCCAACCTCAAATTTAATATCTCTAACAGGTTTAATTATTGGTTGCTCAAGAGGCTGCTCATCTTCATCCATGACCAAAGTCTCAACATCCTCACCATATACTTCCTCTGCAGTAGGATAGTATTTCTTATCCTCAGGAAGAACAACTTGGTTCTCCATTTCGACATCATTGATGGTGGTAATCCATCCATTAGAAGCTCCACGCCCATGTTCGTTATCTGATCCATCTTCTTCAGCCTGCTTATCTTGGAACTCTTCATCTTCCACTTCATCATCACTCTCCCTGTCTGACTCAATCTCAGGTCCGATATAGTTTCCAAATTCATCATACAAACTGTCCTCCATCCTTATATGAACCTGTAGATTGAATCTCAGAGCAATCAGAATTCTGTGGTGCTCTCAACAAATACAGACACCGGGACCTCAAATTCTAATTAGAAAATCACCACAAACCCTAGCTTTTAAGAGATAAAAGATTATCCATCTGGATTAGAATCGCAAATCTGCAAGATATTTCAATAAACCCTAAACCCAGTGGCGAACTAATTATCTCTAAAAGTGGTAAGGGCTAATAGCAAACTAAGCGAAGAGGAAATTTAAGCCAGAAAACATGAAAATACAGGAACAAGAGTTATCGTCGAACCCAATATTTTAAATTAAAATAGGAGCCAGCAATCAATGGTAGCAAGAAGTAGGGAAACTAGAAGTAAAAACCAGAGAGATCAACAACACAACAATATGAAAATCAACTCTCTGTAACGAATCTGTTGAAAAACATTAAGAACAGAATGAAGGAACCCTTGTGTAGTGTACCAGAGGGGTCTGTGAGAGGACCAAGACTAAACCCTAGGCTAGAATCAACCAAAAACTTAAAATAACTTGGACTTCATCGGACCGGTGTACGCAGATATAAATGTGAGAGGAAGACCTACCGGGAGAGAGAGGGAGAGGCGGTGCGCGAACTAGCGGGGAGAAAGAGAAGCGGTGCACGAGTCAGAGCGGCTAAAACCAGTGCAGAGAGAGTGAGAGGGAAACGAGGGTTGAAAACGAGGAAAGCTAAACTACGTCGTTTTATGATACTTTTATAAATATTTTTTTTGTTTTCCTTAAAATCTAATTATACTTAAAACAAAAGTTTTTTTCTTACGTGGCAATCATACAAACGTTTTAGTTTTTCATATGATTTTATGTTTGTCAACGTTTATGATTATAATCTTTTATAAACAATTATATTTTTCATTATATCTTATAAAAAAAGTTAAATGTGATCATAATTTTTTTTATCTGTTTCTCGGGTAGTTTATTTTTTTATAGGAAAATAGCGATCATTCAAATTTGTCATTTTAATCAAAAATCTTTCAAAATGATTTTTTAGTGGCATAGCTTGTAAATAAATTCACTTTTTGTAGTTTCAAAAAATATACTTCTCAAATAATATATAGATGATGATGATTTAATTTTATAATATAAAATATATAAAAATTTGCAAAAAAATTGATGAAAATAAATATTTTATATACAAAATATAGTTTTTTCCAAATTTAGAATTAATATACAATTAAAAGTTTTTGTGTGTGTTTTAATTTTTTTTTAATATTTCAAACAAAATTTATATTTTTAATGTTTAGTAATAATATATTCTGTGGATTAACACGGGTTAAATCTAGTTAAAAAATAAAATTCTAAGTAAGCAAATAATTGCCAAAAAAAGCAAATAAAAAAATTTAGATGAAATATTGTGTGAGGATATAAAGGTCAACATTACTTAAAATAATTTGTATTTATAATGATATATTTCTTTTTGCATTGAAAAATATTTGTATATTGGCAAGACATGTATTTTAGTGCAAAACATGTATTTTTCCTATGTATTTTGCAAATACATGATGAGAACAATAGTGAAAAAGTTTGCAAATAAATGAAAATAAAATTGTATTGATAGAATGTTATATTTTGGTACGTACCCAAGAAATGAAACATTGATTTTGTAACATTTATCTATGGTATGTACTATGTACTCTGTTACAAAAAGTAGCACTATGTTTATTACAAAAATATGGTTTTGCTATCTCTAGGCATGGTGAACAAATAATCATATATACCATTAATCTAATATTTTATATAACATTAATCTAATATTTAATATTTATATACCATAAATCTTTATTCTTTACCAATCATATTATATACCACTAATCTAATATTTTATAGAATACAAAGCAGAATCACCTGTTTTTTCTGTAATTTGCTATACCCCCAATCATGTGTATACACAATGTAGTATAAGTAAATGCCCCATCATCATCTCCTGTTACCTGCGATGTTTGTTTATATACAATTTCAACTTACTGTACAGTTTTTGGTCAAGATGTAGACGTTGAAGTCATGGAAACGTCTCCACGACATAGAGGACACACCCTGTAGTAAACCAATAAAAGCTTTTAGAGACAAGTAAAAGCAAAATGGAGAAAATCCATGGCGTTATTTATTATGAATCCATACCCATGAATCTCTTTAAGCCATTTGTCAACACAAGTAACGTGATACTCGTGGTTACATGGTAGACTACGGATTTTATCGCCTTCTTCGTATTCCGACAAGCAGATGTAACACCTAGGCGGAGACTAGATTCAGTTTCATGATTCCTAAGAAAATGTTTTAGTGTTTAAAGATTAACTTCTTACTGTTGGGTTTCTTCTGTTGCCTTCTTTGCCTCTAGCTTCTTGTGTTCTCTCACCGGGAAAGAATCCACAACTGATTCCGGAGCTGCAAGAGATGCCAAGGGAAGTGGAAATGAGGTAGCTCGGGGTTCGATTTCGTCCAGCACCTGAAAATCATTCATCGTACCAAGTTATTTCTCAAATGGAACTGATATATAGATTGGGCTTGTTCGTTTGCTTGTCGCTGGGATTAGTGACGAGCGACAACTATGAATGAAACGTAATGTTGTTTGTTTAGTTGTTGTTAATGACAAGCGACTAGCGATAAAGTCTTGTTTGTTTATTTTTCATTGGCTCAACGACATGTTCCGGGGAGGAATTTAAGTTACGAGCGATTTAAAATTCAAAACACTGAAAAATCTAGCGTTTAAACTTTAATCGCCAAAAGTTGTTGTTGAACCAATGACAGATAAACTTAGATTAGTAGTCATTATTGGCGAGCGATAAAATCTTGTTCGTTTACTTTTCATTGAGCCAATTACATGTTTCAGCGAAGAACAATATTTAAAATTCGAAACCCTGAAAATTATAGCGTTTAATTTTTAATCGCAAACTTGTCATTGAACTAATGACGCTTAAACAAACATGTTCAACAACAAACTTCAGGGAAAGATCTTAGCAACATGTTGTATGTCGCTGAACCAGCAATGACAAAACAGTCATAAATTTGGTCATTGTCGCCGTCCCCAAGACGACCAAACAAACAAGCCTATGTAGCAGAGGTAGAGGTAAACAGAAGACTATAAAGCTTACCAATAGATGTTGAGATACATTACCTCAAATAGTGCTTCAGCAAGCATTACAATTCGTGAAATGCTTAAATGAATAGTAGATTCTTCACCCGTCAAGAAGGAATGACAGGAGCATGAACCCTCGGAATGGACCCCAAATGGGCACAAATTATTCTGACGTTGGTTCTCATTATTGCTTCCAAACAAAATGTCCCAAATCTGCAAGCCACAATATAGAGTGGTTGGCATATATAAAGTCTGAAGACAAGCGAGGAAACAATAAAATAAACACAAACTATGTCTATCACAACTTCAAATTATCCTGCAAAAGAAGGCATAACTCAGAATTGTCACGATTTGTCAAGGTAACAGAATCTTTAACAATTGCTCAGATGGAGGAGAAAACAAAGAACTCTTTAGTTTTATCATTAACAATACTAGCGACTACTTTTTATATAGGGATTTTAATATTTTAGACCCTGAATTGATAGTTTTTAAACCCTGATAAACCGTATTTTTATACCCTACAAAATTTTTTAAATCAAAATTAAACTTTAAACACAAAATTAAACCTTAATCTCAAATTCACGTTTAAATTTGAGGTTTCGGTTTAAAATATCTAGTTATTAAGGTTTAGGTTTTAAAAATCCCGGTTATTGAAGTTTAGAGTTCAAAAAATCATTTTGATAATCGAAGGTTTTTTTCACCAAACGGAAATAGTTCAAAACCTAAAATACCATAATCCCAAGAACGCACCTCAGATCTTGAGCGTGGTCTATGTTCATTTCCATTGTTGACTCTGATTCCACCAACAGGAACACCATCAGATAATGCATCTTCCCTATTTTCACTAATGAAATTTGCATTAGGATCTTCAGTCAACCTTTCAGAACTGGTACTTGATATTGTATCAGAAAATGATGATAAATGGCTACTGCTGGATTGGAGGTACTCATTACTTGAAGATGTAGACACTAGACCAGCATGAGACATACTCTCATTCACCTCAATCAATTCGATACTCGACACAAGAGGTATTACATTTGACAATACACTCTCATCCTCCATTACAGAACTTTCAGTTCCAATGTTTGATTCCTTTGTAACCACTAAAAAGTCTGAAGATTGTTCCTCTCTGAAAGACGTACCAGTAACTGTACCACTTGCGTTTCTGGAATAGCCGTGATCGATTTCAACACCATGATTGAATCCCTCATATTTCTTTTGGTGCCTCTCCTCTTGATCAACGTGAGCACTTGTTAAACCAAGGGAAACTGGAGCATATGCAGAAGTCAAATCACTGCTACTAGATGATGTTCCCATTTCCATGTTCGAACTCTCTGTTGCTCTATTTCTCTCTGAAATATGTTCATCAAAGATTCTTATATCTCCAGAAGAGCTGCCTTTTACATTGCGAAAATGGTCTTTCCCCTAGGTAAGCACATCAAAGATGAATTATTAGAATCATTTCCTTCATTATCCAAACAAAAACTCGTTTGATCCACAAACAAATCTTCAAGAAAAACAATCAATACAGAAAATATGATGCATTCTTCAGTTAATAAAGTCAACCTTGAAGAATCTGTCAACTTCTCAACTAATTCAATCAAAGTACATTCTTCAGATGTCATTGCCGTCGAAGTTAAGGTAAAGAGCAATAAAAAAACGGTATAAAGAGAGCTTAAATCATAACATATGAGCATTTCTGTCTAGTGATGATTAAATATGACATATATGTAGGATTAGGAACCACCCAATTCGGCAACTAAATAAATGTACTATACTAGAACGAGCAATCTTAGGAATCTACAGAGAGTTTGAGGAAGTTTCTGTACAGATATTATTGCAATCTGCTCTTATACTAACGAAAATTCAATCAAATTAAACTCAAGAACAATCTCACCAAAATGGTAGGCCATTAGATATCCTAGGTCAACTCAAGAAAAAGTTGGAGTAATGAAAATCTCAGAGAAATAAAAATCGAGAAACTATCAACATAGTATCCTAAACCTGCCAAAACTCTCAAATCAATGATCAATTCGAGATCATCTAAACCCATTGATTCTAGATCTAGTTAAATTAATCTCAATGATACAAAATACACAGCATAATCGAGAAGAAAAAAACAAAGGATCTGTCAAAATTGGATAACAAAGAGAACAAACAAACCTTACGGGCGCGGAGGTGAGATGATGTGCAACCACAGATAAGGAGAGATGAAAGACGAGAAGGAGACGTCTGTCTGAGGCTGAGTCGACCTGACGGAGTATCTGACCGTATTCGGCTAGTTCCCGTTCCCATTTATATCGGAGATTGATCTGCTCTTCTAATCGGAAAACAAGAGGAGAGAGGAGAGAGAAGAGAGGAAGAGACGCTTAGAATTTCAAATTTCAATGATTGATTTGTTTGGTATTTGCTTAACTCGTCACTATACCTTCGTGCCACGTAATCTCTAAAATATTCCAAGAGATAAAAAAAATTTTCAACCTATTTAATTTTTGTAAAATGAATCTAAACCCCC
>KE150712.1:75654-86028 GCA_000411095.1 Aethionema arabicum
AAACAGTTTTGATTTTTAAATTTCAAAAGTGTTATATAAGATCTGTTGAAAACAATTTTTTTTTTTTAACATCATTTTGGGTCACAAGTCCGATCCAATAGGCAAATTGTTGCACAAACCGCAATATGTGGGTATTGAACCCGGTACCTTGGAGAATTAGAGGGAAACACTTACCATTAGGCTACCTTGCTCCGGTGTTGAAAACAATTAAGAACACCATTTTTTTCTTTTTTTTTCCTTTCTCTCTTTTTCTCCTTCTTTCTATATTTTTTTTTCCTTTTCTCAACTGAGATGTCTCTATTGAGGATCCTCTAACCAATTTTTGGGAAATGAGTCTAAAACTCCCTCAACTGTAACTAATGAAGTTATTTCCACTTGTATTTTTGACCTCTTTTTCTTTCCACATAAACTTTATTTCTTAATTTAATTACCACCCAAATTTTAAATTTATCATTTATTTTTACATAACAAAGATTTTTAATGAAAACCAAAAAAATGAAACCAAACCACACATAAATAAACTCAAACCCAACAAATTTAAATTGTAGAGTATGTTTCTTCTTCCATTCGAGACATAGAGGGAGGTAGTCACTAGTAAGTATAGACTCGTCTCTCTTCTTCTTCCTATTTTTTTATTTTCTTGGAGATAGACTGTGAAGTTCTCAACCTAAATCGACTTGTTTCAATTCAAGTTTTCCCTCATTCTCTTCCATCATCTATGTTAGAGACTTAGAGTTTGCATAAAAAAGTTTTGATTTTACGTTTCTTTATTTAGGAGCTTTAAATGATTCGATTTTTGCACTGTCTCTATCTATTTAAGGAAATGTTAAAGTATTCGCAATTTTTAAAACTACACTTTCAAATTCAATATATGGATTTTGCTCACTTGAAATCTTGAAAACTTCACATAATTGTATAATTTTTATGTTGTTAACTCTTTTTGTAATATTCCAACCCACTTAATTGTTGGACCCAAACTTTAATTAGTAAAGCTGGGATATGTTTGAATAGAAATGGGTTTTCAAAATGAATGAGTAATAATGAGGGATTTAATGAAAGAGAACTTCATTTTTGTCCCACATTGCTAGTTGGAAGAGTCTTCCACTAGTATATATAGTGTGACACTTACAACTAAATTCAAGAGCTTGGAGTAAAGGAACACTATGAATAGGGAGAGAAGGAACCAAAGACCACACGCGCGCCGCCGCCGGCCCGGGCTCGGGCTTTGGTCTTTGGGAATGTCTCAGGCTTGGGCTTAGGCTTAGGCCCAATAGGTTCTTTTTGGACCAAATTCTTTTGGATTGACTTGGTCAATCGTTGACTCGGTCAGTGCGCTGCCCTAGATTCCTCTCTCGCTCAAGTGATATAAGAGGTAAATGTGGTTGGAAAGTTGTAATAAGTGAAGATCGACCACAACCAGATTTGTTTCTTTTCTCTTTGGGTTCTCTGGTTTTAGAACGAAGAAGACATGTTTTTTAAAGTCTTAATTGGATGAGGATCAGTATAGTCTCGGTTTGATTTTATTTGGTTATTTTTTAAAAAATTTGGTTAATGTTGGTTTTGTATTAATTTATGCGTGGTATGGTTTATTTTTCTTGTTGGTTTAATTGAAAATATTTGGTTATGTAGAAATAGATAATAAATTTAAAATTTAGGTGGTAATCAAATTAAAAAATAAAGTTTATGTGGAAAAAGAGAGGGGTCAAAAGTTGAGATGGAAATAACTCCATTAACTATAGTTGAGGGAGTTTTAGACTCATTTCCCTTAATTTTTTTAAGGAAGAATTTTTGTACTACATCAAAAGATTGCATTAATAGGTAGAATAAACTTTGGTTTTTGTAATTTTTGATAATGGTCCTTGCTGAACAAAAAAACCACTACCTATCATTTATTTATCGTTATGTCATTAATGATTTTTTTTTTCAAAATCTTTTTGGTACGAAAATGTCCCTCCATCTCCATCTTTTCCCTTCGTGACCTGCAACTTTTATTGTCTATCTTCTCCAGCTCGTCGTGGTCGGAAATCTGAAGAGAATCATGTCATTGCTAGCTCGTCGTGGTCACAAATCTTCAGAGGTTAGTTAGATTCGAGTAGGAAAGTGAAAGAGAAGGTTTTGTTGAAGTCTTTCTTAAGGTTTTAGGTTGTCGTTAAGTTCTTTCGATTTTCTGCACAAGACCTTGATTTCCTAAGTCGAAACCTTGATTTTCGTCATTCTCAGTGAACTGTAATCATGCATCTTGATTTTCGTCTTTCTCAGTTCAGTTGGGTGTTGTGTTGACGAAGGATTATGTAGAGAGATATAGACTAATGTAGACGAGTATTATGCAGACTGATGTAGACGGTTGTAGACGTGTTTACGGTTTTTGTTTTGCAGGATATGTTGAACGTATTTGTTTGTTTTAAGGAGTGGAAGGCAGAAAATGGATGAGAATTTAAAGTTGATTCTAGTAGAGGTGGAAGAATGAAATGGGGGTGAATGATTTTGTGAAGATGATATGTGAAGAGTATGATTTAGAACTAGAGGAAGAATTAGTTGATAACGCATACGCATTGCCGCAACATATGCTTGTGAAGATGCCGCAGAGTACACCACCTGTGTTTATTAAAAAAGATAGTCAATTCAAGATATTTTTTTGAACATTGGAAAGATCGAAATACTTCGGTTATATGTCACCAAAAGAGAAGAAGTGAAGCATTCATGTGAGAATAAAGAGGATCGTGGTGATTATCCAATTCATGATAATTCGATTGATGATGAACCGATTGATGATAAGTCGATTGATGATGATCCGATTGATGATGATCCGATTGATGATGGTAATGATGATGATGATAATGATGATGATGATGATGATGATGATGATGATGATGATGATTATGATGATGATGATGAGAACGAGGATGGTGATATAAATGTTGATGATTCACACTTAGCAAGTGGCACCGATTCTACGACTACTAATGTTAATCATACGAATGGCGGTGAAAACAATCTCGTTGTTGTGAATGAGAAAGGTTGTAGTTCATCTTCAGGTTGATTTATTGAGGTCGGGGATATTATGATAGCAAGAAACAACTCATCAATTAACTTCGGCGGTTGACAATTGTGAAGAATTTTGATTATGACGTTTCAAAGTCATATAAGAAACTGTTTGCTGCAAAGTGTTTTGTAGTAGGATGTTCTTTGATGGTTCGAGCCACAAGTCTTTCTCCAACATCTGTTGAATTTATCATTCGTAAAATGGTAGATGAACATACTTGTTCAACAACGGTGAGATATTCAAGGCGTAGACAAGCTACTGCAAAATGTATTAGAAGGTTGTATGTTGAGAAATTTGTAGGTGGTGGATAATTGAAAGGAATTAAACCTAGGCATATCATAGACACTATAAAAGCGATTTATGGAATAAAGTTTGAGTATACAAAGGCACATGAACCATTGATTTTTGCTCGTTCACTAATTAGAGGTTCACCTGAAGCTGGGTATAGCGAACTATCCACTTATCTACATATGTTGAAGAAAGTCAATCCTGGAACAATTACAAGACTAGAGTGCAGCATGGAAGGATGATTCCTTCTTCGATTGTGTTTCGGACTTTCTGGCAATCCATCTCGATGTGCTTTGTTCTTTCATGGAACACCGGATTTGTGGCTATGTGAATGGCTGCTTGGTTATCACAATGCATGGTGATTGGTCCCGAGTTTTCTATGCCTAGATCCTTCAAGAGTGCCTTTAACCAAATTAGCTCGTCCGTAAGCTTCCTCATTGCTCTATACTCAGCTTCGACACTTGAACATGCCACCACCTTTTGCTTCTTTGTCCTCCAAGTTACCACATTACCTCCAACGAACGTGCAATAACCCGTGGTTGATCTTCTATCATTCTTATCCCCAGCCAAATCCGCATCACAATATCCAACGATCTCGGTGTTTGCATTCTTGCCCATCCATATTCCTTTCCCCGGACTCCCTTTCAAGTATCTTAGGATCCGTTCAATAATGCTCCAATGGTATCCCGTTGGGCTTTGCATATGTTGGGACACTTGGTTTACGACAAAGCTAATGTTTGGCCGTGTGTAGGTCAAGTAGATAAGCTTCCCAACCATCCTTCTATATTGTGCTACGTCTTGGTATGGTGTGTCATCTTTTTCCCCCTCTTGAGTGACCTTGTACCCGGATTCAAATGGTGTCCGAGCCGCCTTTGCTCCTAGCTTACCTACCAAAATCAAAATATCAAGTGTGTATTTCCTTTGTGAGAGGAGTAACCCCTCCTTGGATCTACACACTTCAATGCCTAGAAAATACTTGAGTGAACCTAAATCTTTAATATCAAAAGCGGAATGAAGAGAGTTTTTGATACTTTGGATACCGTCCTTGTTGCTTCCCGAAATGATCAAGTTATCAACATAGACTAGGACCACTACTATCCCTTGGTCATTTTCGAGGGTGAAGAGAGTATGGTCCGCCTCGGACCTTCGGAACCCTTTGTCCTTGAGGGTGGAGCTTAGCTTATGGTACCAAGCTCGTGGAGATTGTTTAAGCTCATAGATTGCCTTTCTTAGCCTAAGAACCTTCCCTTTGGCAATCATAGTGTCCAACCCGGGTGGTGGGGTCATTTAGACCTCCTCTTCAAGTTCTCCTTGAAAGAAAGCGTTCTTGACATCCATTTGCCAAAGTTCCCAATCAAGATTGGTTTCCAAGGAGAGGACAACCTTCACCGTGTGTTGCTTAGCAACCAGAGCAAATGTATCCAAGTAGTCAACCCCATAAGTTTACGTGAAGCCTCTAGCTACAAGCCTTGCCTTGTACCTTTCAATGTCTCCATTGCTCTTGTATTTGATGGTAAAGACCCATTTGGAAACTACACATTTTTCCCCGGTGGAAGATCCACCTCGTCCCAAGTGTGGTTGCGGGTCATGGCATGAATCTCATCCTTGACCGCATTTGCCCATTCTTCTTGAGAGTGAGCTTCCTCATATGTTTGTGGTATTTTGTGTGCATCAATCTTGGTGAGAAATGATTGGTGTTCCACGGGGAGAAGGTCAACAGAGCACACTTCTTGGATTGGGTGAGCCACTACATTAGCATTGTAATAGACCCGAGTATTCTTCCAATTGTCCGGGTGATGTCGGATACGGGTGCTCCTTCTTGGTGCAACCAGTTGAGGTTCGGGGGCGTCTAAATGGTGTTCCCCCTCACTCAACACTTCCTCTCCTTCCCCTTGTATAAGCGTTCCATGATCACTAATTAGTGTTCCATGGTCGGCCATAGGTGTTCCTTGGTCCGCCATTGGTGTTCCATGCTCGACCATAGGTGTTCCTTTGCCCGTTATTGGTGTTCCATGGTCGGCCATATGTGTTCCGTGGTCCAATGTCTTGGGATCACTTTCCGTCCGTTCTTCAGTGACCTCACTCACCCTTGGACGTGGTGCTCCATCCCTTGGGTCTTGTGGCTTACCCAAGCCATTTCTCAATTGCTCAAGTATGAGTCTTAGACTAGTGGCACTGTCTGATGGTGCATTTGAGATGTCCTTGAGATCCTCCCAATCACAGGTGACATAGTATCCTTGTTCTTCAAAGAATTTCACATCCCTAGACACCATGGTCCGGTTGTTTGTTGGGTCATAGCACTTGTAACCCTTTTGGGTTGTGGAGTATCCGAGGAAGACACATTGGGTGCTCTTCGCATCCAACTTGGTCTTTCCTACACTTGGGCACAAAACAAAGCACATACATCCAAACACACGTAAGTGGTTAAGAAAAGGTTTGGTTTGATTTAGTACCTCATATGGTGTTAGGTCCTTCAAGACCTTGGTGGGGACCCGGTTTATGAGATAGCATGCGGTCATTACCCCATCGCCCTAAAACCGCTTAGGAACATTGTGATGGAACATCATTGATCGTGCAACCTCCATGAGGTGCCGGTTCTTTCTCTCCGCCACTCCATTTTGTTGGGGTGTGTATTGGCAACTCGTTTGGTGTATAATTCCATGCTTGGCCAAATGAGTTTTGAAGGCTTGACTTGTGAACTCCCCACCATTGTCCGATCTAAACATTTTAAACTTGGCATTGAATTGGTTAGTTACATAATTTTGGAATTTTTGGAATGCCTCAAACACACGATCTTTCGAGGGAAGTAATGTTAGCCAAGTATATTTTGACTTTTCATTAATGAAGGTCACAAAATACTTCTTATTGTCCCTTGAAGCGCATGATGATGTCTAAACATCCGAATGTATAAGATCAAATGGTTTTTCATAGGTAGTTTGAGATGTGGGAAATACACTTTTGCAATGTTTGCCTAAGATACAAACCTCACATCTAGAACTATCAAATTTAACTTTAGGGAATAAAAGCTCAAGGGCCCTAGAGTGTGGATGGCCAAGTCTAGCATGCCAAAGACTATCCAGTACATTAGCATTAAACGAAGTTACATTGCGAGAAATAAAATCTGATTTTGAAAAACTCGGTAAGAAATCCTTCAAGACATAGAGTTCTTGTTTGGTTCCTCCCTTTCCAATCACTTTACCACTCTTAATATCCTGAAAATAAACCTCATTAGGACTAAATATGGCTCTACAATTTAGATCCGTAGTAGCCTTTTTCACCGATAGCAAGTTTGATGTAAAGCTAGACATATAGAGTGCTTTAGACATTTTATCAAATAGTTCTAAGCTACATATTCCTTTGATAGGTATTCTATCACCATTTGCAATTTGCTCATTTCCTATACTAGGTTCGATATTTCTAAGTAGATTTGGATTGCTAATCATATGGTGAGAAGCACCCGAGTCTACCACAAGGTGTTTATTAGACAATTGCGAAAAGAGAGAGATACCGGAGTTCATTTTGGACGCCATTGATTGGAAGAATGCTTCCACATCGGATGTCCTCATGGTGGCTTTTCCACTCCTTGGGGTTGCATTGCTCACCTCACCCACAAGGTTCGCCCTTGGTTGGTCCTTGTTGTATCGGTTGGTGTTTGGCTTCAAGTGTGGGTGAAGGAACCAACATTGAGCTTTCTTGTGACCCGGCTTCTTGCAATGATCACAAAGGATGGATTCCCTCTCCGGTTCCCTCTTGTAATCCCCTTTGTTGGCCGTGGGCAATTCCGCTTGGTGGGTAGTTGGCATGTCGTCCTTGTTCATCAAGACAAGAGAACCTTGCTCCTTTTGGATTTGGGAACATACCTCTTCAAGACTTGGAAGGGTTGTTCCCCTCAAGATGTGCTTCACTAAGTCACCATAGCTTGGATTCAGAGACATGAGTAAGCCAAATACCTTGTCTTGCTCCTTCCTTTCAAGGATCAGGTTAGGGTCCATGGTGGTTGGCCTAAGCATGTCCAATTCCGCCCACAAGGACCTATACTTTCCAAAATACTTCTTAAACGCCATATCTTCTTGATGGAGATTGCTAAGAGTTTTCTTTACCTCAAACACCCTTGTGAAGTTTGACACATCTCCATACACCATTTTGAGAGTGTCACATAGCTCCTTAGAGGTCTCACAATAGGAGTATCCCTCTAGAATGGAGATTTCAAGTGAGTTTTGTATCGCCGCTAAGACCACTTGGTCCTCTTGATACCATTTCTCCTCTTCGGGAGTGAGGTCGGTTTCCTTGGACTTTTCTGAGTCCTTCTTGACATTCTTCGTGTCCTTGGGTTCAATGTGACTCCATACACCCTTTCCACATATGTTGGTCTTGGTTGTTCTTGCCCAAATGAGATAATTTTCTCCCTTGAGGATGAGAGGAATGACCAACGGCTTTGTTCCTTCCATGGCTTTAGAATATGAAGTTTATAAACTGATTTAGGATGAAAAACGAAGAGTTTAAGAGAATGAGAGATTGCAGAGTACTTTTGAAGAGTTTAAGAGAGATTTAGAGAATGAAGACAACAAATTAAGATCGGATTAAAGAGTATAGGATCTTAAACTCTCTGATACCATGTGAGAATTAGGAGATTAGCATTGTATGATTGAAGTATGAAG
Organism: Aethionema arabicum; assembly: GCA_000411095.1. Lineage (NCBI taxonomy): Eukaryota > Viridiplantae > Streptophyta > Magnoliopsida > Brassicales > Brassicaceae > Aethionema > Aethionema arabicum. Next base: position 83,644 of record KE150712.1, read on the forward strand.
AAGAATGAAGAAGAAGATTAAGAACTAAGAAGAATCGATTTAAAGAGAGAATTGTGTTGTATTCATTTTGTTCTTGGTTACATGTTTAAATAAAAGATGATACAAAGGAAGAGAGAGAGAGTGATAGTGACGTTTTGCTTCTCCCAAGTGGAGAAAGTGACTTGAGGTGGACTTTGTCTCTTTGCCCAAAATAACCAAAGTGACTCTCTCTTCTTCCAAGACACAACGACTCTTTCCCCTTTGGGAAGAGTCACATGTGTGTAACCACACAAACCTCCAAGTGTCTCATGTGATCATCTTCCACACACCAAAATCCTCTTAACCTCTAATCATGATAAATTAAGTTCTTGAGACTTAATTAATCATGATCTCGGATTCTCGGATTAATAGTCTGAACATGTTCAAGTACCTCTTCTATGCATTTAGTGAATCCATAACTGGTTTTGAATTTCTTCGCAAAGTTGTTGTTGTTGATGGTATGCACTTAAATGAGAAATTCAAAGGTATCTTATTGGTTGTTGTCGTCCAAGATGAAAATTCAAACATATTTCCTCTTGCATTTGGGATTGTGGATTTAGAGAACGATGCATCGTGAAAGTGGTTCTTCGTTCAACTACAACCGATTGTTGCAAATGCAAAAGACTTGGTATTTATTTCTGATAGACATAAATCTATTGCGAAGGGAATTAAAAAGGTATTTCCAGCTGCACATCGAGAGATATACACTTATTACCTTGGTCAAAATATCCGCTCCCGTTTTAAAGGCACTACAACTCTCAATCTCTACAAAAAAGCTGCAAAGGTCGTACGTTTATCGTAGTTTAATGCATTACTCGAAGTTATTCGCGGACAAAACTTAAAACTGGCTCAATATTTAGAGAAGGCGGATATAAGGCTATGGTCTTGTGTACATTTTCCGGGATGTAGGTATAATATAATGACAAGTAACATTTGTGAGTCTATCAATGTTGTTCTTAAGGAAGCTAGGGAATTTTCCATCGCAGCTTTCATTAACCACGTTTGACGAATGATTGTGCGTTGGTTTAACGAGAGAAGAGAAGCCCATGGACGACAAGATTCAGGAGAACTCTCTCATGAAGTCGAGAAAGTGTTGCTTGATCGAACAAAAAATGTCAACTCGATTGACATTCCATTCGATAGACCACAGTAGAAGTCTTGTGATGGGAGGGAAGTTAGATTGCATTGTCGACATAATTCAGATACATTATATTATCTACAACTGTCTACAACTGTCTACAACAACTTACATTTTCGTGTACAACTGTCTACGCATTTTGCTAACTGATTTCATATTACAGGGCACCTATACTTGTCGAATGTTTGAGATCGAGAACATACCGTATGAGCTTGCGATTGCAACGACACGATATCAAAATTTTGCACTGGCGCATTTGATTCACGCGTGTTAGACAAAGGGTTTCCTCTATGCTGCATATGTTGAAGCTGTCAATCCCTTAAACTCAAACCTCCCTGTTCCACCAGAAGTGGCCGCCCAACGATGTCTCCCACCTCATGTGATTCCTCCGGGAAGGTCTAAGATGAAACAATATTGATCTGCACTAGAAAAGAGAAAACGTGGACAAGGGTCATGGAAGAAGCAGAAACTGGTTGTTTGCTCTCAATGTAACCACTTAGGTCATAGCCGTTCTACCTGTACGAACTAGTTATCGATGATTTTATGTATTAAAAACCTATCTAGTGGTCGTTGATTGATCGTTTATATGTATTAAAAACCTATCTAGTGGTCGTGGACTGGTCGTTTATATGTATTAAGAACCTATGAGGTGTTGTAACACTGTCTACCACTAGTGTTTATGTTATATTCCATTGTTGCTTATATTATCTACAACTGTCTACAACGGTCTACAATCGTCTACCAGACCGTCTACAACTCTCTACGAGTATGTCTACAATTGTCTACAAAATCTTAAAAACTTTCTAGAAGGTTTTAGAGAATATTCTTATAAGATTTCATAGACCGTTGTAGACACACTCGTACACGAAAAAATTCGTCCAAAACTGTCTACGGAAACTTAGAAACATTCTAGAAGGTTTTAGAGAATATTCTTACAAGATTTTGTAGACCGTTTTAAACACACTCGTAGACAAAAAATTTGTCTACAACTGTCTACGGAATCTTAAAAATTTAGAGAATGTTTTTACAAGATTTCGTAGACCGTTGTAGACACACTCGTAGACAAAAACAATTCGTCTACAACTGTTTACAGAATCTTAAAAACCTTCTAGAAGGTTTTAGAGAATATTCTTACATGATTTCGTAGACCGTTGTAGGCACACTCGTAGGCAGTTGTAGACAAAAAATTCGTCTACAACTGTCTACGAAATCTTAAAAACCTTCTAGAA